>VWZN01003753.1:2799-20431 GCA_013396955.1 Regulus satrapa | reverse complement strand
AACCAGGGAGGTAGAAGAGAGCGGCAGAAGGGGTGATGAACATGAGCCAATGGACAAGATGGGTGAGGAATAAAGAGAGAGCAAGAAGAGATTACACTTGTGTAAACTGGAATGGAAGGAAAGAGGTGGGTAATGAGCAAAGAAAGGAAATAAAATTATAAAGTTTTTTTTCTTCTGACAGGACTGAAAAAATATACATTATGTGAAGACTAAAGTTACTCTGCCCTAGGCTGCTGAGTAGAATAAGCTGAAAGATTATCTAAACATAAAATATTTGTGAAAAGCATCTTGAAGTTAGTAAAATGTGTTTTAAAAAAGTAGAATAATCTAAACCATATTTTGCATGTTATTGTCATAATCTGGTAGATTCTTCATGGATTTTGGATCTGTCTTTCCTCACAATGCAGTGTTCCTAAATGTTAAAAACAAAAATATTACAGTTCTTAAATTGTGATTTAAATCAAGATGGTCCTTCAATTTTTAATTCTTTCTCTGCTGCTAGGCCATTAATTATTCCATATTAACTAGAGTCCTTAATTCATTAGTCTGAATCTGGATTCTATCCAACAAGAAGCATACTTAAAATATCTCTAGAGAAAATCTTTCTTCTTCTGGCAGAAGGTATTCAGAGAAGCCATCAACGCTAAATTCTCAATAAACAGGTTGAAGTTGAGTAGACTAGCTCAGTAGAGACAAGTCAGGGGCGAGTGAAAACATTTTTAGTGATTCAGATCAATGTGGCAGATTTCCTACTGTGTATTTTCATGGTGTTTTGGAAAATCTTAGTACTAAAAAATAACAATAAATCAGCAAGAAATAAAATAATTTGTTGAATGATCATGTCTATGTTCAGCAGGTTCTTGTGAAAAGTATGTGAATATTGTTTTGGAACAATCTACATAATTTTTAGGGATTTTTATTTTTAAAAAATTTGGTTAATATAGGAATGCAGTACCTATATTCAGTTGTAATTAACAGCTGAAGTTCTCCCTAGTTTGCCCTGTATCGTGAACCTCATGCTGCCCAGAAAACCATTATATTCAAATAAATTACTTGTGCACTTCAACCTAAACAAGTGATTAAAAAGTCTAATATTCCAAAGGTTTTCATTGGCCTCCCCAGCAGAATACTAGATATTACTGTGGGACAAGTTTTCCCAAATGTATAATTCTGTATCATGTTTCTATTTCTGAATTTATAACATAAAATCTACTGCATGTACAATGATATTAAAATATAACAGATCTTAAATAGATCATTAATGCCAGTAAACTGTACCTATACTCTCTGAATGCAAGTAGTATCAGACAATTACGTCTATTTCCATGCTAAAGACCCTCAAACATATTAAGAAAAATAAAATACCAAAGAAATTAAAATACTGAAATGTTAATAAGATTACTATAGTAAAATATCTAATTAAAAACCACCCCTTTTTTGGTTTTTCTTTTTGTTTTTTCAGCTACATAGAAAATTTAGACGGATGAGAAATACACGCAAATGTTACCATTGGAGTAGAAGGGCTTCTCCTGTTTAGGGGAATTGTTCGTTTGAATTTTTTTTCTCTCTTTTACTTACAGGGATTTTGAATACTTGATGTTTACATCTAGAAAACACAATGATCTCTGATATTCCATAAACCAGAAATGCTGGCCTCCATGCTGGCATCCTTGCTGCCTAAGGGATTGATCCTAAGAGGGTGTCAAGACACTGAGATAGCAGCCTCCCCCCTCAAGCTGTCTCAAGCTTGGAGAAATATTTTTGCAAAAGCATTTTTAGAAGACGAACAAGATATAAAGGGATGTCTGCAAGCAAAAAGGTCATTTTGGGCTATGCAGAAATCAAGCCCTCTAAAACTTTTGAAAGGATGTGCTCAGGCTCTCCTGCAAACCAGCTGGGAACAATTTCTTGGTGTCAGTTCATGATACTCTTCACTTAAACAGGTTGAGCAAAGAAGATAGCTGGTATCAGGAAATGGAGAGAAATTGTTAGGAAAAGGAGGAGAAAAGAAAGACAAACTTCACAAGGAAAACAAATAGGGAGAAAGAATTTATTAATAGTCATTTACTACCTGCAAAGTAAGACAAAAATCCCCTACAACTCAAATGAGGTTAAAAAAACTGAAATATTCTCACTGTGAATGAAAAACTAAAGTACTAAGAAAATGCCAGCATAAATCCATGAGGATTTTCTTCTAGATTAGGTTAATAAGGAGTCTAACTTCTAAATTTCAGGTGGGGAGAAAATAAAACTGGTGTAAAGAATGTTCAACTAAAATGTATCAGGAAATTATATGAGGAAGGATTAACAGTAGAGAAAAGATAAGACGAAAAAAGACTAAAAGGTAATTTTTATTAAAGTAGAAGCAAAATAGAATGGAAAGAAAACAGAGACTTTGATTATGTATCTCTGGAAGAAATTTTGTGTGTAATCATGCAAAACACTTACTCAAAACTAAAGCCAGATTGTAAGTATTACATAAAGAAGAGGTCATAGGACTACAATACACAAGTTACGTTCACATTCTGCAAGGGCCAGATTTTCTTGTTCTATTCTGAAACAAAGCTGATGTGACATAAGTACCCACTGATTTTAATTTGTGATGTACAACTAGCTACAGGCATGTAGGATAGAACCCTAGACCATCATCCTCTAAAAATTTGTTGCTTCCCTCCTAGGAATAGAAGAGTTGAGTACAGATTTCTTGCAGAAGATCTAAAAAGCCATACGGAATCCTCAAACTAATGTAAGAGCAAACGCAGCACAAACCACACCTCTGCTCCATGAATCTTGTAACTTTCTTGAAATAGCTAAAGATCCAGCCTAAGTATTTTAGTAATCATGAAATCTTTGAGTCTAACACACTGAAATTTTACTATGACCAATGGATAAGGCTTCTCCTCAACATTGTTTGGGGGTTTCTGCAACCTAATTTTGTTCTGTCAAAAACTACTTTCTTAGAACCATTTTCAAAGATGCTAATTACAGAAGAGAGCAGGAGCCTTACTTATCTGAGGAAGGCAAAAACCCCACTGGATCTTGTACTGTGTTGACTTCTGATAGAATTATATAATGATTGTACATTATGGAAATTGAATTCCCAGACAACCTTCTATACCAATAAAGCGTAAAAAGATGTGGCAAAAGCATATTATAGGATTTTTGAGTGTTTCATTAGTACAACTATAAACTTGGAGACATAAATAATACATACTGACAGTGTAAGACTGAAAACTTGTATGTCCACATTGGGAGAATAATAGTAAATTTTCCCTTTTCAGATATCCTGTGGAACAGAGAGATAATGTTACATGGCACATAAAGCATATTTAGCAATATGGACATTACATATAAATATTTTTCATTTTAGCTGCTTATAAAGTGAACAAAGACTAAAGAGAAATAAAGGCAGCAAAAAAAGAAAAAGATATTTCTGTGGAGATGAACTACCTATTGAGAAAGGGGAAATCATAAGACATGAAGTGATTATAGCTAATCTAAGATTGCAGTCAACCAGGAAGGAGAGCTACTTAACACAGTACTAAATAATACAGATGTCTGCCAAAAACTAGGAGACTGAATTTGCACAGAAGGCAAATAAATTCTTTATGTAAGAACACTCTGCTGTTATTCACATGTACTGGTATGAATTTTCCAGATAATTCCACTGGTATTCTCATGTGGTGCTCTGAATTTTCTTATTCAATATCATAAAATGAGGACTCTGCCTTTGCAGGTAATTCCCAAATCCCACATTTACTTACATAAGTTCTCACTGGTATTGTCTTTAACAGAATACAGAAGACTGGACTACATAATACAGCCAAGTAGGTGGTAAAAGTGATTTTTCAGCAGTATATAATCTCGTAAACATCATGTTCTCAGGTGCTGATATTTTTTGCCAGATTTAATGCATCAGCCAATGATACTAGATCTAAAATCCTGTTCTGCATCTAATATTTAATATGTTGTATTTGTCCAGTGACAAAACGTGACTCAATTATTCCAATTAAGTAAGAACTGTTCTCCTTAAGTAAGCTGTGTCTTCAATGATATTATGATCTCTCTGGTGGTTCCTGCCAAATTATAATATCCAAAGAAGATATATTGGTCAAGGTTGAATATTCCATGCAGAGATAACTTCATTCTTCTACACAATGTCAGTTGATGTTTCCAAACATGCTATGGCACTGGCCTGCATAAATTAGCAATTATTTAATACAGAACCTTATATGTTTTGCTTATATTTAAAACATAATGTATGTTCAAACTTAAAGAATGGCGAGCTTTTGTAAGAGATTAAAAACATATAGGGAAAACTAGATTATTACTATAGTGTATTAAGTAGATGCCTTAAACATCACATAGAATCATCACATAGTCTAATACAGATGTTTATTATTATCTCATTTCATGTTAGCTGTCCTTTACTATGGGTCACATTGTAATAACTTTCACATTATTCCAGTAATATAAGTGTAAAAATATTTATGATAATGATAATAATTTAGTGCTACCAGCATTTAACTTGTGATAGCAGCAAAGTCAACAACAACAAAAAAAGACAGCAAATCATAACATCCATTTATCTATCTCTCAGAATATTGTTTGCTATCACTAAGAGGGGAGATTTAAAAGATTCTGCACTATTTTGGTTTTTGTGTGTGTGTGTGTGTTTTACTCAAAAGAAAACACTTGTATATACATGTACATATGACAAAACAATACCTCCTTAATATGCACTGACAGAAAAGTCATCAGCCAGCATCAAACTTGGCCACAGCAGTACCTGAAATACAGGTTTCACATTCTGAAAGGAAGGACATTTTTAGACCTAAGAAGGTGGCACTAATAGAGTGTCTATGAAACTTTTTTTAGAAAACACAGTGACAACAGATTTACAGATTACAACCTCATTTAGTTTACTATTTGGTTTCACACCATTAAAAAAATGAATTTACAATTACCTGAATTAGCTTTGCCTATTATAGGAAAATGGGTTTTATGTTATTATCAGGGAGATTTCTTAATTTTCCACTCTAAGAGCATGATTCCCTTGTTTCATGGCCTATATATCACAAACATGTGACAGATGGCACTAACTGCCCTTGCATACTAAAGAGAAAGAAGTGGAAAAGAAGGCTGTTGGGAAACACACAAAGCATACCTTGTGCTGCTGATTTTCTAAAATTTTCTTTTGGAATTTGTTCCAAATACCAGAAAAATATAAAAATACAGCTCATGCAATAGATGCCTAATAATCATATGTCTGTTTCTGTTGACTTTGCAATCTTCTAAAAATCAGTGATTAAGTAAGAAAATCTAGTTATACCTGGTACTTTGCAGATAGTGTTCACTGCATTTTAGTAAGTTATTAAGACAATGACTGAATACTGCATCCACTTCAAGCGGATTGCTCGGTTTTAGTGAAACCTACAGAGTTGTTAAACTGACAAAGTCAGCAACATAAACCATTCACCTCTTCCAGTTAAATATTATAAAAGCAATTTTCAAGATAATTTAAAGCACCATAAGCATTTTCTTAGGCTTCCTTTGGATCACAAAGAAGTAAAATAACTACTTTACAGTCACTGACAAAATCCATATCCCAAAAAAAAAAAAAAAAAAAAAAAAAAAAAAAAAAAAAGAGGCNTTTCAACCAGAGAAAAAAAACAAAACCAAAAAAAAAAAAAAAAAAAAAAAAAAAAAAAAAAAAAAAAGCTTATGACTCTGCAAATTCACAAACAGGCATTCCTTCACTTGGTGGGGGAGTGGGTGGAGGGAAACAGCTACTATTAGAACAGTGATAATGTTGATAATGAAAAAGCCTGGAACTATACAGAATGAAGCTTCCCAAAAGTTATCCAGAAAGCAATACAATTAGAGGTTAGTCTCAATTAAAAGGTCACATATTGACAATTCCAAATGTTTTTATAGCCATCTAATTTATTAAAAGTTCATGGATTTATAAATTACTTCTAAAGTGAGAAGAGTCTACCATTCCGCTATGTGGTTTTTGAAGATATATTGTCTCCATAAGGAATACCTGTCTATACAGCTTATGTTCTCATTAATTTGAACACATCTAATTTATATTAACTTTCAAGTATTTAGAGTAACTATTTTACCTTTCTTCCCTGAAGAAACTAAAGTCAGGCTATAATCCAGTAATTTGAGACAAAATCCTTAATTTAAAAAAAAAAAAAAATTGAATTGTTTGGATTTTGCATCTCATTACAGACTGAACTTTGGGTTATACTTTCCCCATAAAAACAAGCAAGCATAAAAGCACTCTCTTTAGCCTGTGTCTCTCTATTTTGCCTTCATAACTTTGGAATTATTGACCATGATCATTCTGTATTTTAACTTGGAAAAAACTTTGAAAGAAAATAAATTTCAGAAAATTTATCTAACTGACTGGCATTTATAGAATTTAAATGACAGTGCAAAACTTGCTTATAATTTCTAAATTACAAATATTTTCTACTTGTCAGTATTTCCACAGCAGATATGATTTGCAGCCATTACATACTCTTTGAATTCAGACAGTAATACAGGGAGATGGAATGAAGGACCAGTCAGCAGGACCAGCATTCAAATCACTTCTTTTATTCCACAGGGCTGTTCCTCATGGCTGATTCCCCAAGGGCTGAATGTTCCAAGGGAGCTTTGCTGCCTATCGCATGTTCTTAATTAATTAATCTCTCCCCAAATGTCATGACATCATGTGGAGTGTGAGCAGTCCAGAGAAGCCCCAACCTTGTGGCCAGGACAGTCTGTGATGAGGGTCTAAGCCCCTCTGGCTTCATTGAAATGTAGTCCTAGAGCATGGGAAGGCTGAGGGAAGGCCCTCAAAGAGGCAGGGACTGTCAGGGCTGTTGATGCCCTCAGGAATGTTGATATGGGTGTTTCTCAGCAGCCTTGTTGGATCTAGGTACTTTGGCTTTTATTTTAGGAGTTCAGAGAGTGTTTCAGATTTTGTTTATGCCTTCATTATGCCCTATTTTCTCTACAGGGGTCTGCTGCTTCTTCTAAATCACAGCCAGTAGGTGCATTGACAAAGAGAAAAGATAAAGAGGAGCTTACAACTTGTGTTATTTGCATTCAGAACAGACACTTGTGGACACAGTTAAACCTGCCTTTCTCTCTTGCCACCCACATAAACAGCTCTCAGGTATGGATTGATTTTCATGCATGCTAATAAAAATATAGGCAGAAACCATAAGCATGATTAAACAGAATCTAACACACTTCACTGCAGCATCTGTCTGGCACATTTATCACAGAAGGACAGGCTCCAGGCCAGCCTGACACTTCACAGCACTAGAAGCATTAAGAGCCCAAATGTGTTAAATTACCTTTAAAAAGTACAGTTGAGTAGGACACACTGCTAGATTTTTTTGGAAGTTCTTATAATTTTTAATCAGAAAAAGAAAAACACCTAGGTTTTATTTCCATTTCAATACATATTTTTTTTAAGAATGCAGACATTACAGCGTTTATTTCTACTTATATATTTTTCTCTCTGGTTTTTGGTCTTTCAAAAGTATAATTATCATAGAGCTTTTGTACTGCCAATGGCTATTCAGTACTTGTGAGAAAATATCAAGGATTTGTTCTCCCAACCAAAATATTTTAAAAACAGTTTAATATCTACTTAAAGAGGTAGAAAATTAACATGTGCAAATTTATTTGCAAGTCACACAGTTTACCTAGTTCAAAGCAATGGCTTATCTGCTTTTAGTCAAAATATGTGTTCCTCCTGCCTTATGACATAAGTTTAGATACACTTTTCACAACTAAGTAAAATCAAATTTCATTACTGTAGCTCTGCCAAAGAGCCTATCTGTGCTCTTTGTTCCTTGCCAAAGAACCTATCTGTGTTGGAACCTACACTAAAATCATATCTGTGTTTGATATCTCTTTAAGTAAACAAAGAAAACAAACAGATCCAAAAGCTACTAGCTAAGAAAAAGAAATACCAGGGGGAAAGAAATTACCATTACAACTCCTTAACCTATTATGGTGAATTATATACATTTGGACTATATTCGTTGACGGATACTTTCACTTCAGTATGTGACAAAGAAAAGCTGGAAATCGTGCTATGAAGAGAAAGCATTGATTTGTGGCTGTTCTGCACTAATAGCTTCCCAGGGACTAATAAAATAAGTTAGAGCTTAATAAAATGACTGATCTTTCATTCAGGATAACAATGAACCTTAGCCACTAAACCAAGCCAGACTCATTATTCTAAATTACAATCCAAAAAGGCAAAGCAGAAGATACATCTTCCACTCAACCCAACACACACACACACATAGATAGATAGATAGATAGATAGATAGATAGATAGATAGATAGATATGTATATTATACATGGACATAAAAATTCCTTGATCCAAAGAAGAATTTTTAATCTGGTGTAGCAGTGACATACTTATTTGGTCCATGCTCCCTTCTGGATACTAATCCCACAGTGACTACACCTAAAATTTGCAGAGAAGCTTTAGAAAGGATGTTGATAACATAACCCAAGAGAAGAATTTTCAGATTCCATTTCTAGCTCTCATGTAAACAGTGGTACCCAGTCAGATTAAATATACATATCTTGTTCATTTTTTTATGTCATACAATGAATACAAGAAAAGAATAAGAGCGGGCAAGTCAACAGGATAGCGTCCAATGCTAGTCTAGCCTTTGTGACTTCCTGAGCTGAATAAATCTGTGTGTCGCTAGAAACCATCAATGGATTTGTTTTCCAAGATTATCCAGTCTCCTGGAAGCTATAAAAACTTCTAGTGTCTGTAATATGCAAATACATTTATAGTTTTGCTATTTAAAAAATTAAAGAACTTGCTCCTGCTGAATCTGATGCCTACTACTTTCCTCTGATACCTCAAACTTTTTGTACTGGAATAGAAAACCAATCTAATCTTGCATGTCTTATTCAAAATACTGTGAATTTACAGGCCACTCATCCAACAGTTCTTAATCACCCCCTTTCTAGACTGAAGAACTCTCCTATACTCAATATTTAACCATGTTCTATGTTCCTGTTCTATGATCATCTTTCTTTGCATTCTTTGAGGCACCGATGTTGTGTACAGTACTCATGCTATGAATCAAAGACGGATTTATACAATGGCATAAATATGTTCGGTTTCATCTTGATTTTTCCACTCATTGGTATTTGGTTTGTTTTATGATCACTGTTAAACCCTAAGATGCTTCCTATGGAACTACCATAAGAAGTCAATGCTTTTGATGATCAAATCTCTTCAGTTTCTGCAAAAAATATTCATGAAATAAAATAATTACAAATTAAAGGGTAGGCTTCTTCATCTTTAGTTACAACCATTAGCAGCCAGGTAAGAATTTGAATTTGAAAGATCTAAGAAAATTGTGTTTTAAAAAGACAATTTTAAAGATACAAGAAAGCATTTAATTTAATTTCAGCATACAGTAAACTATTTATTTGAACGTAGTAAATTTAGCAAAGAAAAGTTGATGCTCAGCAAAACAAAGGTCTTCCAGATTTTCAGGAATAGCAAAACATGAAACCTTCAAAACAGCTTAATTCTAGAAATATCAGAGGCAATAGAATTTTGACATTTCAAGTCTCAAGGTTCTGCAAAATTCCTTGGTTTCTTCTTGACTGTGTTTATTACCAGAACTGCTACTTGTTGCGCAAGTCTGCTTTATCTATTTAGAGCTTTGTGGACATTTTGGATGGGTTTGTTTGTTTGCTTCCTTGCTTGTTTGCTTATTTTTTTAAATGCAAGGATTCATGGAACAGATTTATCAATATTATATGAAGTAAATTTTAGTAATAAATTAATTAAAATTGTGGGATATTTAATAGTATTGCAAGTTGCTTGTAAATACTAAAAATATCCCCTCCACCAAAACTTCATCTGCTAAGCTTATCTAAACGGTTTTTTCCTATGGTTTTCACTAAAATACATATTTGAGTCAAATTTGTATCTCTTGCAGAATTATTCATCAGTTTTAAAAAGAAACAAGTAAAAAAGAGCGGAGAACTTACAGGGTAAAGGCATCAATAACATCTCCTGCAGATCTTGTCATCTCAAAGTAGGTTTGCAGAATGTTGACGGTTCCTGAAAGTGCTTCATGTCCACATCCACAGAAGAGTGCAACTCCAGCATAGAGCAGGATGGTAGCAATCAAAGATGCATAGGGAATGCCTCCCAGACATTTGATGCAACACTCAAAGCATCCTACAAGAAAGAAGAAAAATATAAAATAGGTAATAGACTACTAATTATATCAGAAAAGCAAATAGAATGCTTTATTAATGAGAAACACTTTTGAAAATTAAGAACTGTAGACCGAAAAGAGTTAGGGTCAAGTATAACAAGCCAGACTGTCAGAAAATCTGTGAAAGGTTAATCCAGCTTCCAAGTTTTCTCAGTTGCTACTTGACCTATTAAATGTAGACATGCCATCTGATTAGCATGAAAGGTTAAACAGTTAGTTCCTTGCAGAGTTTCATGTTTTTATTCAGAGCAGGTTATAATGTCAATCTTAGATTATACCTATATTCACAATTCCTACTGGTCACCTATCAGATTACTGAGAAGGACTCTCAATAACAGGAAAAAGCAAAACAAAACAAACAAAAAAATCTAAAAAACTGTCCAATTCCTTCCGTCATCTTAGGTATATTCTCATTTTTTTGGATATATACTTCTGACAAGAGAATTGCTCCTGCCTACAACACCAATTTCTTGTCCATTACTCAAATACCTCGCAAGGATTAATAAAGACATCCACCAAAGAGCACAGCATTACAAAAATATATATTTGAATTTTCTCTCAGTATATTTTGCTCTGTGTGATGTTTCTTAACTGAAGGTAATTGCTCTTGATATAAAATGCCAACTTGTTGTCCTGCTATCACAGTGTCTGAAATAATACCCACTTCCACATAAAAACATTTCTCCAGTAAGTGTGCTCAAGGTTCTGGCACTACCCTGCCTAGTTTCATGGATGGAGCATCTCTGACTCTTCCAAATCTCATCAGTCCCGCAAGACCACTTACACCCCGTGGAACCACATTCCTATTGCCTTCTAAAGGGACAGAGAAGGTGGCAACCACTGACTGAGAGAAGAGAAACTGGCATTGACTCAGTAATCAGAGCATTTTCTCCTAAGCACTACAAGTTTATAGCAAAAATGACCTGGATAGAAAACAAAGGGAGGCATATAGATTTTAAATATTTATGCAGAAAAAGACCAACTAAAAATGATATATAAGATGTTCAACAGGTGTGAATCAATATATTTTAACTTGTTACAAAGGCTTTATGCTATGGTAAACCATAGTACCAGAGATATGTCAAAAAAAAAAAAAAAAAAACGCTCTTTAAAGACAGTATGTCTACTTTCATGTCTAATTCTCAAATATGGCTGCTCTATGTAATTTCATATTTTGTCCTTTAATTTGGTATGTTTCTGTATCCTTTAGCTTAGATAAACCAAGTAATAATTTCCTATGTCTGTTAAAACCTTCATTTACTGCTTTTAATGAACTAATATTAAATAGTTTTATATATATGTTTAGCTTATATATATATATATATATGTTTATATACAAGGTTCCCTGAAGAGAACAGTTTAAGCCATTTTCAAGTATGTACACATTTTACCCAAACAGAAAAACCTTGCTATTTTGTAAATATAAGTAATATTGGAAGGTATTCAATGGCTGGATAGCTCCAGGTAAAAAAAAACCAGTATGCTAAACATTAAATATACTAAATATATAAAAGACAAAATAGTACCTAAGTATGCATGCTAGTCGTCTAAAAGGAGAAATAAAGTTATCACTTGAGACTACTTTTGTTTAACGACAATTTACAGTAACTGTGAAATATGTGAAATACCAGAGGTAAAATGTGCAAACCCTTATATAAAAACTGCTGCCAAAGTCTTGCTGAGTAACCTGTTGTACAAGTCATCCACCTCCAGCATTCACCACACACGTCCATGGATGCAACACCTTCCAGGCTTTAAGGGGAGTGAATTCCCTCTTCTCTTCCACCCCAGCCTCTGAGCCCACATGTTAGTGGGTGAAGAGCATATAGTCCTTGCAATTTCTGCCATTCCACTGTACTGGCAGCAGGCAGCTCGCCTCTTCAGCAGCACAGGGCTTTGGATGTCCAGGCATCTCTTTGGGTCTTTCTTCACTGACAGACTATGAGTGTTTTATACCCAGGGATTCTGTGCACTTTTCATCAGTGCAAGATCTTAGGAACAGACTAGGAAATGTATAAATTCCTTTGCAGTAACTAATTCTGCTTGCAGATAACTGCAGGAATCTCTTAAAATTCCTTTGGTCCTGTTTTCTAAGATTACCCTTAATAATAACTTTATTTAATTCTTCAGTGAATTAATTTTTCAGTGATTAATTCTTCAGTGTTTAAAAGCCCATACAAATACTAGAAAGAAATCAGTCACTGGAAAATCTAGTGTTCTAAAGGCAAAAAACCTAACAAACATATATTTAAAATAAGTTAGTTGAATGAGAACTACAGCATAATACATAGTTACCTGACATCAGAGTTTATCACAAAATGCCAATTGCCATTTTCAATGCAGGATAACAGCAGAAAAAGCCTTAGAAGACTAGTACCACTGTACATCTATCAACTTTACATGAGAGTAAAAAAGAAGGGGAGAGGTGACAATAGAGTAATAAAAGGAATTATGTATAAGGGCATGTAAAGTCAAAGATGAAAAAATAAGGTAGACATAAATATTTTCAGGGGGCAATGGACTTCACTGTTTCTTAGTATTGCAATAGCTTAGGGCAGAGAAGAGGAAGAGAGATTCTGTAAAGGTTTCTTTTTGCCCTTCTTAGGAAGATGAAGTGGAAGACAGATAGTTGTCTGGGAGCAGCTGGCTGTGCATTACCTCCTGAAGCTTCTCCACCTCGCTCTCTAGGTCCAGAGAGAGTTGAGCACACACTCAGATTATCAGTCACAAATTCAGATGTCATCAAAACCCACAGCCAGTGATATTACTTGAGTTTTACTATAGTGAAACAGTGCAAAAGTATAGTAAAATAGCATAACAAAATAAAACTGTATAAATGATAGATGTAATAATGTACAATCCAAGGAAAAATTTAATAAAAAATAAATCAGTGTTTTCCCTCGATTCAAAATTTATAAAATAACTGAAACAAATGTATAGTTTGTGAAAAAGTACTTCTATTCATCTCTCACATTAAAAGTGTTCATGTTTATAACCCTTTGAGGGAAGCTTTTAGTGGTATATTTTACCAACTTCAGATCTTTTCTTTCATAAAAAATTACTGGGAAAAACTAATTCAAGCATGTGAAATTTTCAAATAATCATATATTGTCAAAGTCTTCCTCATTTATTTAGCTCTTCCATAGCCCTACTACCTTCCTCACTGTTTACTTCATGAGTAATTCTAGAGTTTCCAGTGTTGTCAAATCAACTCAAAACCTAAGAAAACTGGTGAATCAGCACTATAATTTTAAAATAGATATTACACATCATTCATACACCACACAAGGCAATGAGCTATAGGTAATATCTGCTCCAATTCTTTTCTTTCAGCTTTTCAGAATGCGCAAATGGCTGTTTAATGCCAGAACAATAGGAATGCTATTTTAACCTGCTGATACTGAATCACCAGCACATTGTGACTCAGCTGTGAGGTATGTGTGTATGTCTGTGCCAGACAGACAGTCACTCACCTCTCCTTGGAGCACCTTCTTCTCAAGGCAGTTAACACATACAGCCACAGAAATAATTACTAGGAAAGATGAAATAGATTGTATGCTCCTTTGATGTTTGTTCTCCTCTTCAAATACACTTTTCAGTACTTTTCAAACTGTTCACTCTGCATAATAAGCTTGTGCTATATAATTCAGCATCAACCATTCTTATTTTGCTAATGCGTAGCAATATTATTCCTTTAGGTAAAAAATCTAAATCTTCTGGGACGATGTCTTTACCAAAACTGCAGGAAGTAATTGAAAGCACTAACCTTTTTTGTAATGTCAACATGAAGGTCTGTACTGTTCTTTTTTTCCCTATTTTATTGACATCATTCTATTGAGAAAATACAGTCATTAAATGCACAGAAGATGACAAAACAAGACATTTTTTTAATGCAGATGAAACTCCAAATACTGGCTATATACAACTATCAAAATGCCACACAATAATGTTGCATTACATACACACATTTCCAGTCAACAAACATCTCGTAGACAACTACCTTTTTGTTCCTCTTAGTACAATTATTACTGTCAACATCAGAAACATTTTGATATAGATATGTAAACTTTCTTATGCAGGCAAATGTGTACAAATCTGTTCCAGTTTCTGGGGTTTGGGGGTAAATATTCTATTCTATCTTCAATGCATCAGCCAAAAATGAGTTGATTTTCTGTTTATACAATCTCTACATTAAGAAGGAAAAAAAAATAGATATTGATCAGAAGAAGAAATTTTCCATGTGATTTGTCTCTAATTATGCACATAAATTGCATACCACAATAATTTCTTAGTTCATGGGTTAATGATATATGAATTCTTTCTCCTAACTGTAGATCAGGGCACATAATTAACAAAATACTCAATCCACTTCTGGTCAGTATATTTAAAAGAAAAAAAAATTCAAGACTTACATTTCTTGCAGCTTCTGTATGTCAAAGTGAAATTAAATCAATGATATCAGAACCAGCTTCAGAATGCTGTTATGCTACTGCCTTTTACATAAGCAGTTAAGAAAACCTATTCACCCTAGATATTAACACAAAGAAAATCAATATTTTTTTAAAAAAATATACAAAAAGAAAAAGTAGAAAATACAGAAAGATATTCTAGTTTTGTTTTTTTCATCCTTCCAACTCATTTGCAGCTGGAACACCTAAATGATTAATCAGAGACAACTACATGTCCAAAGAATTACTGATTAATCACAGATAATTACATCTCCAATGGGAACAAGTAGCTCTGAAGAACATACAACATTTTAATAACATTTTTTATTAAATTATTTTTCTTGAAGAGCTTTCTATCTAATATTAGAAGACAGGACAGCAGAGTCCAAGTAAAATGACAGAGAACTACATAAACTTGAAATGGAAAACAAAATAACAAAATCTGTGTCTTCCATGCCTGGCTAGGCACGCATTTTCTTCATATCTAAATTTGTACCACTCGTCACACATCTTTCATGGCCAATCAACTCAAATACAGTTTCACAGCTTCATCATGAAACATGCAGATTTACTTCTGAATTCTATTAAGCTAGACTTAACCTCAAGTCAAGCTACTCTTACCTAAAATTTAATTGCTAAACATAGCCATCAAAACACAATGTATTGAACAAAAAGCAATGCTTTTTACTTATATCTTGTACTCTCAAACTACCAACATGTGGCACGACTTCCTGATCTGAAACTGCTCTCCAGGACATCACAGTACAGCAGCAGGTAAAAGCAATCCAGCTCCCTCAATACTATCCCATGGACAGAAGAAAGACAAGACATTCTCAATGTAGTTTTAAAAGCTGCAAATGAGGTGAAGCAACATTTGGGAATGAATCATCAAAAATCAACTCTCTACCGTGTTTTGGAAATCCTGTTCAAGAAGTGCTGCATACACAATCCTGTGTGATTGGTCCCAGGCTCATTAATGGAACAAATCCCCACTATGCTACACCCTCTCCCATTATACAAGATCTACTGGAAACTAGACCAGTAATGCTAGCAACTAAAATTGTTTCTTAATCTTGTTCAGGAGATGATTTCTCATTTAGATTAACCTTCAGTAAGTATGCTTACAAGTACAGAATTACTTATCAAACAACAATAAGTAATTTTGCCACAAAATTAATTCTGATATCCTGACTATTATGACTACAGTGGAAAAGTAAATTAGACATCGAACACTTGCAAGAAACATGATCTATAGAAAAGTAAGAATAATGCCCCAACAAACCCAAAAGAATTTTAGGGAACAGAAAACTAAATGCATGAAAATAAAAAACCAAATATGAAGGTATCGTTTTACACATTAAATTGTGTATCATTATTGAATTTATTTTGACTTATCTCCGCGGTGTGACTGTGTATTATTTAATCAGATATCAGCTAATACTGAAAATGAAAAGGTTAGTCCTTAGGCTTTTAAAGTCATTCTGCAGCTAATAATTGCTTCAGCTACTGCACTCATCTTGGGACCAAAGCTAAGAGGAATCATAAAGACTTTTTCTTATTTAGATGCAAAACACCTCAAACTAAATTGACATACCTGACCCTGGTACTTTCAAAATCACTATAATGTATGCTTGTTCATAAAAAATCCCACTGGCCAAGATGAAAACTTAAAGCAGTTGATATATTGTCTGGTTATGCTGTATCTTGGAAGTAGCTCCCACAAACCCAGCTTTTCACCACATCACTGTGCTTATATTAGCTTGCATTAAAAAAAAAAAAATCCCAGAAATTACCTTTGTGGCCTGGTTAGAATAAAATTGCTGCCCAGGGAATTATATGAAGGATAAATAACTGCAACTTGCAACCAGAAACTGCTCTTTAAAATTTCTCACAATTTCTCCTTTAACAAAAAAGCAACAAAATATTTACCTTTGCAACATCCATCCCACCCATGTTCTGATTCTCTAACTTAGAGAGATGTTCAGTCATAAAAATAATATTACATCAGATATTTGAATGATACTAGTGTTATCTCACCATGGACATATCAGGTCCGCATACATATATTCCCCAGTGGTCCCAGGCCAACAACAAAAATGATCATTTTTCAGCATAAAAACCCCACAATTTTCCAGCCTATTTACTGCTATACTTTGTCTATATGTTTGTACAAAGAATTTCACTAGCATAAAAAACACCAATAAAATCCTTCAAAGAGGTTTCAAAACAAAAATTAAAACAAAATTTTCATATTTGTAATAAAGTGGTCTGAAAACCAGCCTTAAGAGCTGAATGTGTATGTCAGGAATTCTTTAGTGACAAAAATTTCACAACTTTATTAACAGCTTTAAGATGTAATGTTTTCTTATGTGGCTAAATGCTGAAATACTTGAAATTGAAGCCATAAAGATAAAATGTTTGATCCTTCAAAATGTTTTAAAATTCAGAAAATATTCGGAATCTTCTGTGTAATCAATAAAGCAAAAGGAATAGAGTGGTGACAGTCTAAGGAATATAATTGAGTTCAGCTGAGTTTTATCTACCATTTTTGTTAAAAATTGAAATAATATCTCTTTGTTTACTTTATCCTATAAAAATAAAAGTTGCACTGCATTTGTACTAAGATAATATATTGTTGCACAAACTTTTCTAAACTGAACTTAGGTATTTGAGAAGTTTTAGTCAGAATTCTAATACCAGCCTAGGTCAGTAGTCCAATATAAATTCAAGGGTTTCATGGAATGCAAGCAGTTTTGTTTGTTGTTTTTTTTTTTTCTAAGTTTGTTAAACCTCCTCATAGCAGTACCAATATCTTTAGAAAAGAAAGCTGTGCAGCAAATATATTTTTTCTAAAAAACAATAATTCCTAAGACATTCAAAGATTTAATTTAAAAATTCATTTA
>VWZN01003678.1:3351-18990 GCA_013396955.1 Regulus satrapa | reverse complement strand
ATAGCAATCACAAAATCACAATAACTCTGTAGGGAAATTAAAAGACCAGTGAAAACCAAAGCTTCTAAATCACATAGAATTTAAATACATTCTAAAATAAATTTTCTCCCCTTTTTATTTTGCAGGGACTTATGTTCCAACTATACAAAGATTTATCTCTCACTTCCTCAGTAGTGCTTCATGCCATTTTTTCTAACATACATGTTTTTGTGGGTTTTTTTGTCTATTCACTTAATGCAAACAAGAACATTTTTTCTCTAAAAAAAGTGGCTGTTCTTCCAATTCTTGCAGGACAGGTAAAGACCTAAGAAGAGAAATCATCAGGCAGAGTACAGTAAGAACTATACATTTAGTGTTTATTTTCTTTATCTTAGGGGTAAATAGTAGAAGCTGTTAATGTCTGTTCAGGAGCTC
Organism: Regulus satrapa; assembly: GCA_013396955.1. Classification (NCBI taxonomy): domain Eukaryota; kingdom Metazoa; phylum Chordata; class Aves; order Passeriformes; family Regulidae; genus Regulus; species Regulus satrapa. The sequence continues at coordinate 18,576 of VWZN01003678.1, read as the reverse complement.
AGTGTAGACTGGTTTTCAAATTCAGACTTAAACTAGAGAAGGACCATTGGAGTTGCAATGAATCTATATCACAAAAAATACAAGATTTTGTCACTGCTTTTCAGGGATTCAAATCTTAAAGCCTTGTGATTCCACTAGTCCATAATACCTTTTAAAGTAAACTACTACCTTTGTATGAGAATGCAGGTATAAACCCATGAAATACTGATTTAAAAATAGGGGCATGAAACCACAATATTCATTATTATTTTCAACTGCATGAATATTCTGTCAGTTTAAGGCCAGAATTAAAATTTAGACTAAATTATTTAGGCTTTAAAGCTTGATTTTGGCACTATTGCTAATAAAATATAATTTTTGTTATACTACAGAGCAATTTTTTTTCAGAGGTTTGGAATGCATGAAGATCAAAATACAAAGAGAGATACTCTATATTGAATACTGCATTGAGTATCTATTTAAGAGAACTCACAGTACTATGGCTTGAGTTGAAACACTTCACAATCAGCAATACAATAGTGCCATGTCTAAAAACAGTGATGGACAGCCCACCAAACAACAGTATGTTTATTTTCCCTGTGTTATTTATAAATGTTTAATATTAATTATAATCAAACCATAATTAATACTAAAGAATTGTGTTTCCATTTGTTTGCTCTATCTATAGTCTCTAAAAGCTCTTTAGATATAACCCAACTATATGGCAGTTTAGGAAATGTAAGATGTGACTTTAAACCCATCCCCTGGATAAAGGTATCTCTCTCTTTGCTGGAGTAATATAAAGCTTCTACATTCAATGAAAATTACCGAGTATGGTATTTTGTCATTCAAATGTATTTCAGTTTTTCATCAGATTTTATGTATGCCTTTCTTGGTTTGAGAAATCTTTTCAAAATAACACTTTTACAAGTTTCTAAAATACATTAAAATGACATAGATTTTGGTTCAAGAAATAACTTTTAGGTTGTGTTTTATGAAGCCTTATTTCCTGTAGTTTTATTTATTCAAAATTAGAACTTTTTCTGCAAGCACAATCATAGCATAAACTATTGTTTTTTCAAGTTTAGTATTAAAAACTTGGTTTAGGTCCTTTCTGAAGTAAATGCAATATGTACAGAATATCTTAAGAATTACAGAAAAAGCATTCTTCAAAAATAGTATTATGTTAAATTACTCTGGTCCAGCCTATTTTCCTTAGTATCCATAGGAAAATAGTGTTAGGTAAAATTTCAAATACTTCCAGCAGGGGATGTAATCACACCTTAATTTATTTCACCAGCTTTGATGAAATACAAAAACTTATAATTTTCAACTTGTCACAACCCAAAGACTTACCCATGCTTTTGGTGTCTGTGTTTCCTGACAAGAGCCTGTAAAATTATGCAATACAAAAATACATAGAGTCTTTATCATGTTAATTTCTCCACTTTGTTACAGACAACCTCCCTGCCTCCCATATTTACATGTGTTCTTCTTTGAGGAAGAGCTGTTCAATAATCTTATGAAGCACAGAAATGAGGCTGATTTACTTTGCCAGCTTAAATACATAATACCTGTAATTTAGGCATCATATTGTATTATTTATGTAATCTGGGTGAAATGTATTCAGATTAAGACTCAGAGAATACTTTTAAAAATTTTTTCTGCCTTCAGTATTTAAATATTACATTTTTTTCTAATTTTCAAAGTAAAAGTTACATTCTCTTTCATTCATTACCTCTTCCTGACTTCTATTTCTCCTTTCTGCAGACTGGTTATTTTCCAGTTCTCCTTGATGTCTTGAGAGAAATATTAAGTTTATGAAAATTCATTCTTATCTCCCATGGTTAATCTATCTTATATAAAAGTTACCGTCTGTCCCAGCTTCCCATATAATTTCTGTCAGCAGGGCATTGGAGTGTAGTGTCTATTATTCCACTCTCTACACTATTTATAGGAACACATTATGGCACCTTCCCTCCCCCCACATATCTGACATGCATAGTGATATAAATGTCTTTGCTTCATGACCATGTTTCAGCTTCTCTTTCTGATACAAGAGGCTCCTTCCATCAGCACTTCCTCTTGCAGACTAAGTGATCAGTCAGAAGACTAAAGGATTTTGTATTAAACCAGTGATGTGATAAATGGGTTTGGCCTCAAAAGAGACCTATTCATCACATACACTTACTGGAACTTGAAGATTGGTTCATAAGCTGCAATTCCAGACCAATTATTTTTAAAAAAATATTAGAATAAATAGAAGTATTGTCTTCATGAAAAGTCATGTGAAAGTGGTCATGGGGAAAAGAATGTCATTTTGACATGAAAGAATAAAGAATACATGGCAAATATAACTGCAGTCTCTGCTGGCAGTAATTTCCTTTGCTGAGGAACACAGCAGCACAAGGTGATTTGTAACATCAGCCATCAATACAGAGGAAGTACAACCTGAGCCAGTCAACAAAAACTCATCATGACAGTAGAACACTTATGAAAATGAAATAGTGTTACATATAGGCATAACTTTTACATCTCAGTTATATTAAAAGTAACTATATGCCACATTGAGACTTGGTATTACCTTGAGAAGGTACTGTTTCCCTGTGGCAGTATGACAGAATTTTTATGTTTGGATGGGGGTCACATTTCACAAAAAAAATGTTTTAACTACATCTGTAGCTATCACTTATGACAAGAGAACTAGGTGTAAAAATAAAGTGAAAAAATTCTTTTTAGTCTATTGGGTATTTTGCTCTTCTAGTATTTTACTCCCACAGTGCAGTGCATTTTCTAATCATACAAATCCAGTTGGTTACATCAGACTTTACAAGGAAATTATTTTGTTTTGGAGGATCAGGAAGGAAGTCAGTAACAGAAAATAGGAAGTTGCCTTTTCTTTTTTTTTTTTTTAACATAATTTAATTTTCAAAAAACACCCTTTCACTTTGCAGAGCTGAAAAATGCAGGCAGTGGGCTGAAAAATGAGACCTGGCAGGATATTCACTATTAAACCTGCCATCTAGCAGAAACCTTTACCCTAGCAATTAAGCTGAAGTATGACAAAAGCATAGATAAGATTGTTTGCACTTAACTCATAGAGGACAAGTTATTATCTACCATTTCAATTCCAGTATAATAAAAATTATTCATCTAATAAGAAATGATCAATGAAACTTAAATTTAGAAAGTAATGAAACAAAAGGTAAGAAAAGACCCAATAGCTTAAGCTAAATTGAAAGAAGCATCTTTTATCTGTCCTAGAAATCAACCGCTATTAGCTGCAGCTGACTCAGTGCCATTCATTAATAGTTTTTGATTTTGAAAATAAATTTAATGAAGTAATTATTTTATTACCTGTTAATTAACTACTATTAAGTTACACATTGTGCATGTGATTATTTAATAGTAGTTATAATCATCCACATGGAAAAGAATAATAATAACAATTATCTTACAGGAAAGTGTTGGACAAATGAACTCAGTTCGTTTGTATCCATATGCCTGGTAGGCAATGATAAATTCTTTAACTACATTATTTCATCCTTTCCACTGCAATATTCATTTAGCATGATAATAATTCCTAACTAAATATGACCAAACAAAGTGGTTTAGGAGCAGCAAGACCTGGCTGCTCTGGAAGAAAGGAGCAGGGGTTGCCAGCCCCTCTGGGAGGGCAGGGTAATCCTCAAGGCAGTCCACCACCCTGAGAAAGTTGTCAGTATTTTTCAGCAGTACTTTTCTGATGCCCAGTAACTTTTCCCTTCTATCTATAACAACTTTATGGCTGCTCACCTCAGAAGTCAAGTTAGAAGGTGGGACCAGGGCTGGGATCAGAAGAGATGTGGCTGGGCAAGGGCAGGGTTGTGACATAGCTCTGGGATGAGGACCAGAGACACAGATGAAGTGAAATGGAGCATGACCTCCCCAGTGAATTTTCCTCTATTTCTTTTTCACAAAGTAGTCTGAGCCATGATTGCACCACTGAGCTGCATCCCTCCACTGGAATGGAGTGCAGGCAGCTCCAAGGAGGCAAGAGTGTGCACCAAATCCAACACTAAACAAACTTTTGTTTTTCAGCTTGTAAAAAATACAGTTTTTTCTACTGAAACATTTAAAAAAAAAAAAAAACCCTGAGAAATCATTAAAAATCAAATAATGCAGCCAAATTGGGTTTTATAGAGAGTTTCATCTCTGAAACATTACTGGCAACTCAAAGAAATCAAAACCAAATAAGCTTCAGGCTCCATATTAAACTGCATTTCAGGTCCAAGCTGTGACAAATGAACAAATAAGCAGTCTGAAATTATGCCTCCTATAATTTCATGTACAAACAATAGAGGACAGATTTTATTATCACTTGTATTTTACAAATATATATTACTTACAATCAAATATTGCTTACTCATCTATGAATACAAACAGTAAAAAGTAAATAATATCAAAATTACACATTTCAGCACAGATTGAGAATCACCAATTTTTTAGCTCCAGGTAATGCCAGTTGCATTACAGAGTAAAATAATTTGGGAAGACACAGACAAAGAAGAAAATTTAAAGGGATGCCCAAGGAAAAAAAGTTTGGGATTTTGCTACAGAAGCAATTAGTCTACACGATAAATTTTAATGGGTCAAAACTGACATATTACCTGAATTCTGAGAATTTTCACACTATAAAGAAGATAGGAGAAGACACACATTACAGTGCTTTGGAATGCATTCTTGGACATTCCAAGGATTGGAATTAGAATTCCAAAATTCACCAGAATCTTCCAATGTCACAAGGGAAGGTGTTATTTAGAGGCAGAGAACTATGTTTCTACATATAAATGTGCTAATATATAATCTTTAGACAATTTTCAGATGACATAAAGCTCTTCATATTCTAAATATAGATAAATATGCATAAGATTTTGTTACTGTCTATAGTGAAGAAAATCGAAATGCGTGCTATAATAAGAATTTAAGAATAGGAAGAGCTATAGAGAAAAAGGAATCAGAGTTCAAAGACAAGAAAAACAGAAGTAGGTGGTGGTTCTGAAAGTCTACTTAATATTATGTTCCAATTAACAATGATATGGAAGTATTTTTTTCTATTTCTATATAATAGAATTCTGTATAATTACTATTCATTTTATCAAAGAAAAGAATTGCAGGAAAACTGTAGTTATGAAGGACTTTTCAACCATAGGAGGCATAAAAAATATCCTCTAATGGGAAAGAGGGTTTCTTTAAAGGTCATCTGAAAAAAAATTTGATTGTTGCAAGAAAAATTATGTAAGGTGCAGCAATACATTCAAAAGCAATTGTGTTATATTCGGTCATTAAACTCATTAAAAAAAAAAAAAAAGAAAAATAAAACAACACCAAGTAATCTCAGTATTAAATTATTGTAAATCTTAATAAGCTCTTATATATGATATAGATACTGTAACTTCCACAATGCCTCAGAACATAGTAATTTCCCATAAATGCTTCTTAATCAAAGACTTCCAAGGATTCACATTTTATATTCTGGCTGATGCATATCATAAAAGCTATTGCACATTATGTACATATATGGATCTTGGTGTATCTCAATGTTTCATGGAGGGAACTTAATATTTACAGATTTTACAATTTTGACACAAAAATGCTCAGTGATTCCTAAGAATAAAGCAATTTCTTATTATTTATTGAACAGACCAGTAGGATTGGGCTAGTTAGATGGCTAAACCTCTGTTCAGTGTAGATTTCTTACCTAATACATTCTGAGGATCTTTCCTGTTTTCCCAGCCTTGTCGAGCTGTTACTTATAGGCATCCCCTGGATGATTTACACACGTAGCTACATTCTTCAGTTCTTCTCTTTCCTAGATAAGAGGCTCCATATTGTGTCAGAAACACTCCTTTAGATGCCAAAATGAGTGCCCTACATTTCCAGATAAGAAATTCAATCCCACCTAATAAATCAGATTCTCAACATAATTTAATAATATTTAAATCATTGAAAGTATCACTTCTTTCTTACTGTCTGTAAGGGATGAAAATAACTTTTAAACCCTTATTTTACTAAAAATCATTGGTGAAAATATTAAATATTAAACAAGGCTATTGAGGAACCTCTTCCTGGACAAATAAACTTGTGGTCCCCTTTCATCATTATCAACCGTATCTTTCCCTTTGATCAGTTCTTGTTATTTTGTTTTAGAAATCTCTACTTTCCCCAGCTTTTCTAGTAATGTGGCAATTTCCCAAGGTCTTTATTGATGACTAGGAAGATTAGATCAAGAATATTTTACTACTGTGAAAAAAATCAATTATCCTGTCTAATAATATAGTAGTTAAACTGAACATGATCTGTGTTAAATGTGCATTGTATCCAATCCACATCTAACTGATTTAAATTTTGATCAAGTATATTTTTCTAACTAGTTATAGCTTTTTTTTAAATTATGATTTCATGACTCTATTAACTGGAGTAAAACTATATCTTATGTGAAGTCATACAAAAATAAAATAGAAAAAAACAAAAAAAAAAAAACAAAAAAAACCTCCCACTGGCATTAGGGGNAGACCAAACAAACCTGCACTGGTAATTAGGTGGCAAAGAAATATTTCATTCTAAAGATATTCTCTGTGATTTAAAGGAAAAAAAAGAAAAAAAAATACATAATAAACTATGGGGAGAAAGTTGTCAATGCGTCAGGAAACTTGTCTGCCATTTCATTTTATCATCAAAAGTTTCATTCTTTTAGCACAAGTATTTAACACAAATCATTGGATTAACCTGTTTTCCAGATACCAGAGCAATAGTCTAAGCTGATGTGATAAGGAAGTAATGATATTAAAAGGTAAGACATTTAAATCAAATGTGCAATTCATCACTGAATACTTTCTTTTTATGCATATGTATAAAGGGAGACAATAGCCTGAATTAAAGATAATGGCTTTTTTCTAGACTACAATAATAACTTTCTGTATTAACTACAAATACCCAAATTAGTAATGCAGTTCAGACCAAAGCTGCTGTTATTCAGAATATAGGGAGCTTACAAAATTATGCAAGTTTACTGGGAAACTTTTGGACTTTTTGCTGAAAAGTTTATGTTAAAATATTAGTTAATAATACAAATTATTATTATTTTTNTTTAAAATTTTATTATATAAAAATTTTTTTTTTTTTTTTTTTTTTTTTTTTTGTTCTGTTTGTTTTGTAAAAATCTGCAATACTATCATAGAATGGATGGGCCCAACAATGCACATGTGTTTCAGAATTTCACATCTAGAAACTGAATACCATGCAGAATTATTGATAAGTATATTCCTATACATCTGTAAATTCACCAAGTATTTTCAGGACAACATAAAATTCAGCTTAAATAAGTTCTTTCTATAAAACTGTAATATGTATAGGTACAACAAAACAGAGCTACTGTCCCATAAATTTTACTGTAATTGTTGAGATTTCAAAGCACTCTGCTTTTCCTTTTCTTGTATTTCCCAATTTACAGTTTACTAGTATTTTTAATGTATTGCAAGAATGATGAAACTTTAATGATGCTGTCCTGGTTTAGGGAAGGACGTGCTTAGGCAAAAGGGAAAGGCGGCGATTTCACCAGTCCTTTGGAAGTTTACCTTCTCTAAAAATGGTCACACCTTTCACTCATGTTCAATTCACACTTGCAAATCCAACAGCATATTCCAAGGATATTTTTTTAAACAACTACTGTTTTCTTTATTCTGTATATGATTTTTATGAGTTAGAATGAGAATAATCTGCAGTTGCATTGCTCTTAATTAACTGACACAGAGAAAGTTTTAATTGGGGATTATAAATCAAGTTAGTTTCTCTGTAGCCATTAGCATCCTACATTAACTTTCATCTGTGAAACAGAGCAAAATTCTCCTCACCAGCTGGGGCAGTTCTGTAATTGGTTCAATGTGCTGTAGGCACTTTTCACAGGTTTCCAAACAGCATCCAGGATAAAATACCCAGGGCAAATATAAAACAGATATTACTCTTACACAAAAAAATTTAAAATACAATGTCTAAGCCAAACTATTTTATGTGTAAGAATACACTAATTTATTCCAGGAAATACCTTTATTCTGTAAGTAATTTTTTAAGCTTCAATTTACCAATTGTTCCAGCAGTCTCTCTTTGTTTCTTTTAATCTTGATTTAACTATGCAATTGCTGAATTAGAAATTTCCAGCTCCTTCTAGCTGAACTGCTGTCACCTAAGAGTTTACCAGCAATTCAATTACCGTCATAATTAAATTTCATCACAATTGCACAATGAAGCACAATCAAAGAATAAGCAATATCACAGAGCATTCAATTTTCTAATACATTCAACATAAGTTTTGATCAGTGAAGCATGTAGCTCAGTTTCTGACTAAGGAAGGAAGCTGTCTGATTTGTTACTCTTGCTCTGGATGGTGATAGCAATATCACATTTCCATATATACTAAATTACATATATTTTTATTTATTTTCAACAGATTTGCTTTCAAATATTTTAAAACTCGTTACTTTCATATACACTATATTGTGCATATTTTACATTTTTTATAACATTTTTTGCTTTTCAAATATGTCTAAAATTATTAACATATTTGGACTAAGGAAATAGATTTAGAAAAAATAAAATTAATTCTCTAGAAACTTTAGCTGTTAGTCATGTGATCCCAGTTTACTGCAATTCATTCCTCATCTAATCTTTTTGAAGGAATGTGTTACCCATGTCATTATACAGCTTTTATTAAGTAGGTTAAACCTTACTACAAAAATAAGCTATTGAAAAGTAGGTAAGGTATAAGCTTCTAGAAGTGAAAAAAAAAAACCAAAAAACCTAAAAGAAAAACCAAAAAACCTTTGGGAGTACTAGGTGTAAGGGATTCTTATACTTCTGTGTTACTAGGATATAATAATATTTAGGAAATATTTATTACATTCAATTTAACAAGATCTTACTACTTGAGTACAATAGAAAACATTTAAATGACCTTTTCTGTATTATAGTTTATTACTTTGGGAAATATGTTACAACTGTACTCAGTTGACTATTTTTGTTAACAGTGACATAATTGTATCACATAGTCTTGATTTCTCTCTTAAGCTGACTGCAGCTGAATAACGAAGAAATAGTAATTTCTTCCTTAATAGCTGAAAATGATAAATCTAGTCTGAAGGAAAGAAAGTCTTGAATATTTATGTTAGCATATTTTACATATAAATCAATACAATATAGAAAATGATATTTAAATATTTATTATTAAAATATATTTATACTAAAAATATGACAGTTCATCAAATACAATTATACTCAGAGAGGGTTTTTTATTATACATTAATCACTTTTTTTTTCATTTTGCTTCCACCTGGTTTCTGTTCTTTTAATTCTAGCATTAATTACCTCAGTTTATTTCCCATTTCTAGATCCATCTTTATATATTTTGACAATTTTTATTAACCGATACATACTTCAAGATGGTATCTGAAAACTTGGATAATATTTCAGCAGTATGAATATGAAAGCTTGAACAATACAATTTTCACCATAATTTTTAAATTGTTGTAGTTCAGTTAGTATCATTAAACAGATACCTCCCTCTCCCAGCTGTAGCAAAAGTTTGGCATAAAGAAAAGAGCTTTTTTTTCCCCTAGTTTGTTTCCAAAACTGCAGTCAGCCAGAGGGTTATAAGGGAAGTACTTTCAAATTCAGCCAATAAGAATCCAAACTATACTCAGGGGAAAGTAATGTATTTCAGGTCCCTAGTTGCATATGGTTCATTTAGTAAGTAAATCCAGTTCTTTTGGACTAAAGAATGTTTGAAATTTAAATCTCAGTTGAAGGAGTAACCCACTAAGCTACAAAAATAAAGTGTAGAAAACCCACTTCCACTTCTACCTGATAAAAATATTAATAGTAAGAACAAGGACCTGAATAGTGGTCAACAGCATTTCAGAGCAGGCAATCCTAGTACCTCAGAGAAATGTGCAGAAAATCTCACAGTCCAGCAACCAGCACTCTATGGATGGGACTACCAATTCTGACTTACCCAACTTTACTTCCAGCCTGTGTTATTTCTCTCTTCATCAAAAGAGCTCTTCTACAACAATAGTGAATTTTATCATCAGCAATGGGATACCAATTTATCAAATCAAATTTGACTGTATTATGAGTTCTGTGGGTATTAGGGACAGGGATTTGAGACTGCAGAAGGATACCCTTCAGCAAAGGCTTGGTGCAGCAAGGGATGCCCTTGTGGCAGGCATTGCTCATGTTCATTGTTAAATCCTAAAATGTGAGTGTGTGAGGATGAGACTAGGCAAAATATTTAGGCAATAAAGAATATGACAAGAAATGAAAACCCCCTAGTTCCCTAATAAGAGGCATTGTTGTGGACTTTTATGCTTTTTTTTTTTTCCTTTTTATGCTGGATTTTTTAATGGAAAAAAGTACAGAAACTACAGGAAGAGAAGGGTAATCTAGAAAAAAACCTCAGATAATTGAAGTATCCCACTAAGAACCAGAGGTCTTGTGTGGGGATGCATATCCTCTTTATCCTCCAATAGTGATGAGGGGGCTTTATTGCCTCCCCAGGTATAAGCCACTTAGTCACAGTTACTAAAGAAGTGCAAGGAGAGGAGAAGGCAAATAGGTCTATGTCTGAAGCTGTCCAAGGTATGTGACTGGGGGAGTCTAGCTCCGACCATGGAGCCTGAATGGCTGCAGTGGTACCTCCACCTCTGCTCCTGTACCCTCTGGCATTGTACAATCTGGTAAGGAGCATGTAAGACCCAAAAAAACTCACTTGATGAGACTTCTAACAGGGGTAATGGTTGTTTACATGCCCGGAGTAAGAGGCACAGGAGAAATCCCAGCAAGATATTCTCAAGAGGTCAAAACAACAAAAAAGGCTTTACTGGTAACAAGAAAATCAAAGAGCTTTGAAAAATTCACTCAACATGAAACACTTCTCAAAGCATTAATTTAGCAAACTTTAAGCCCATTTTATTTTATGCTACTCAAAAATTCTAATTCAAAGAAGAAAGAGAAAGAATGGAAAGCGAGAGCAAAGGACGCGTACAGCAACCAAATCCTTGGTTCCAGCAGCTTTCAGCAGATACAAATTGCCAGAGGGGAGAGGGCCAAAATATATGCTTACCTCATGCTCAGCTTTAAATACCCCTCAGCCTTCCTGGGCCCTGCCCCAGGTGGGGTTTCTGGTCATGTGGTTACTCAGGAGCTGGGTTAGGGGCTCCTGGGACAGGTATGGAGCTCTGCCTCTGGTATGCCAGGAATGGGCAGTCACTCCCAGGCTGGGATACAGGTTCTAGGGATGGGGGTGGAGCAAGGCACTTTGTCACCAGAGCAAGGCCCAACAGGACCCTTGTCCCACACACACACTCCAAAATGTCTCAAGATATTAACTTTCCAGTCTCTCACTGGCCACAAACTGCAAAGAGAGGAAGAAGTGACCATGTGGTCCTGAAATGCTGAAATGTGAGTGCTGCAGGAGTAGAATTTGCACTGAGGTGTGGTCTCAAGGGGTAAACACCTGGAATACACACTAATCTCCCTTAGAGCAGTGTGGTACGGCCTGTGAAGAAACAACGGGCAGTGGTGGTTGATGACAAACTAGTAAGCCCTAAATAAAATTGCCGGCTGCTGTCCTGGACATACTTCATCAGCAGCATGGATGGGCAGTAATGCATGGCACCATGGTCAAACAAAACACCAGCTTCACTCCCACAGTGTAGAAAAGTAGACACAGCTTGCTTTCACCTGTTGAGGAATCCAGCACAGTGGAAGCAAAAAGAAAGACAGGAGCTGTCAGCAAACATTCTTAGAACTTCCTTCTCATCTAGATCCAAATACTAGTCCTTTTCTAGTGTCAGTGGAAAACAATTTTTCATTGCTGTAGTAATCAAGGAAAAGGTGAAGCAAAGTTCATAGAATCAAATAAATGCCTAAAGAATAGACAATATAAAAATGAAATTATGTGGCACAATTTGAGAACCTGACAGTTTGCTGAGTGTAGTATTCACTTCAGTTTCATACATTCTCTTGCATATAGCTTTTGAAAATTAGCCTAATGGAAGCATTAAAAAAGTAATCTACATTACAGCTAGACAAATTAGGTTCTGAAGATTAAGATTACCTATTCTGTATAAGCCCATTTTTAATTGATGAAAACTGTAAACATTGATTTTTCCAAATGTATATTTGAGTTTACATTATGATTGCTCTTCATAGCCATATTGTATCACTTTTTTTTCTCTTTCAGGTTAGAAATATTATAAATGAACAAAAAAATGGACTGCACAAAATAAACTACAACTAAAAGGCTGCTATTTTCCCCAACATACTCAAGAAAGCAAAAGCTTTTTCAGGAAATTTTCACATATTTTCTGGCCTGTACACATGGGTTATGATAGATCTTGTGGACATGGCAATTGCCTTTGGAAAGTTCAATTGGTACACAGGAAAAATAGGAAAATTGAAGTTCAGATGATTCCATACTGTCCCACTTGACCATTGATCACTTTGGAAAGAGACTGTATGTTTTTGGAAATATAACAATTTTAAATCGAGAAGTGAACCGTTTTCTTCTTATGAAGTTATTTACAGGACTCTAGAAATATCATGCCAGATACGCTGACATGAACATTCAGAGAATATCAAGATTCTCTGCCTGTGGAACTGCACAGATGGGAGCTAACCTGAGTCTAAGAACTTTAAAACCACCTTAGGTTCATCTTAATATGATCCTAAGCAAAGCTCTATAGTAGGGTAGTGTTTAGCTTATCTGGCTTCCCTTCCATATCTTTGTCTGAAGGTGCCATATATATTGGAATCTGTGTATACATAAAACTTTATGCATTTCACAGTTTGATTTTATTCTCCCCTCTTGGAAATCCTGTATGCTACATTTCACCTTCATAGACAGTTTTTTAAAAAAGTATAATGCATATCTAGATGCATGCATTCATATACAATATACCTTTATTATAAGAGTAAATTTTAAAATTTAGTTTTGGTGACTAAGGGAAAAGACAACATAAAATCAAGTTTTAGGAAGAAAGTCTGTCTGGATTACTGATTTTCTCTTTACAACATAACTGAGACACTTTGTTCACTTTAGACCACTGAGGTATACTGAATATTCATTAGACTATGAAATATGCAAGGATATTTAGAATATTTCCTCCCCTGGAGACAGCATCTAGATTAAAAAAAACTCTAGCATGTTTTAGAAATTCCCTTCAAATTTACATTTTGCACCTTTTGAGAAACTCATCTATTAATTCAAGCCAAAACTGTTTACTGTAGTCACTAGCTTTTCACATTTCTGCTCCAATGTAAAACAAAAGAGCTGAAATTAAACAATTTTACAACATTTCACACTCCAAACAAGTAACTGTATTTTTTTCTGACTGTACACTGCTAACAAAGGACAATGTTGCTCAACAGAAAAAAACAAAAAAACAAAAAACTTTGTATATTGTATATTAATTCACACATGACATTCCTAATATTTACTAAATTCCAAATATTCAACAAGTCTATTCTGATAACTTCTGAAATATTTTAGAAAAAAAGTACTGATTACCTGGCAAACATATAGATAGTGGATAAAGATGTGAAGTTACTAGGGGTTTTTTTGGATGAATTAAGTGTAATGTATTTGCTACCATTGCAAGACAACATTAGCTACAAAGAGAAACAAGTTGTTTTTCCATGTCTGAAATCACCTAATTGTATTGTAAATATTTAATTTCAACTAAATGTATTAAAAATAAGAGGTGTTAAATTAAAGAAAATACTATGAAAGTGAGGGAAAGGGTGAAGATTTTAAAAAATGTATTAAATATATTTTTCTTGCTTTTCAATGAATATATCCATGAAAAATAGCAATGGTGTTTTGTATTTACTTAATATGGGTTAGTCTAAGAAGAATCATGAGAACCTGGGTTTCTGCTTATCCACCTGCTCACTCTCATCTTTCAGCAGGATTGGAGTAGAAAATAGTAGGAATGGGAATGGCAAAGCAAAGGTCGATATAAAGACAAGGAGATTGCTACTAATTATTACCTTGGGGGAAAAAAAATCAATTTGGGCAAAACAAAATTTATTGCCTTTTAAATATTTAATCATTGTTTCAAATAGAAGTAGGCAAAAAAATCAGCACTAAATCAACACCTCCCTTCCTCACTTTTCCAATGTCAGCTTTACTCCCTCACTCCCAAATTTAATAATTTTGAAAAGCTACACTAGAGTGTCTACACATCTTTTGAGAAAAATCTTAAAGAAGGGGTGGAGATGTTCAGGTGTCACCTTCAGTTAGACCACATATTTCTGAGAAGTGAAAGTTCAGACTTAACAGTGTCTCTGGGATGTCCTATTACTGCTTCTTGACTATTTGCTTAAATTCTGGCAGTTAGCAAATGAAATGTCTTAGTACATCTAAAAGCCCATCTCTAATTTTAATTCTACCCTCACTGAAGTGAATTATAACCCTCATAGGGCTCCCTAGTGTGTTCAAACAAACCTATGAATGTTTCATTCCATGTGTTTGTGTTTCTTATTTTCCCTATGTCAGTTTTAATTTGTTTCCAAGACTTGTTGTGCTTTGTTGTGATGGTTGATTGTTGGAAAAATGCTATTTCCTCTTGCCAGATTTATTTTATTTTCTGTCTGATTTTATTTATTTATTTATGCTCTTTAGTGTCACTAATGTTCAAGGGCTCTACACAATGGTTCAGGATGCTTCATAACTCATGTGATCTCATCAGTGGCTTTTCTAACAGGTTGATAAAACCTTTCTGGCCAGCACACAACAAAACCTAACAATTATTTAAGCCTCAAGGAAAGACTATATCTAATGGGCCTTAGAAAAGACATTTGAGATGTTGCAGACTTGTATAATTTAAACTATTGACAACTACTGCTTTATCTTTTATACTCTATCAAATACATCCCATGCAATCCCACAGTAAAGAATTAAAAATTATCACACATTAAAAATGTCAATATCCTGTGCTTGATATTTTCTTGCATGTAATGATCTTCAGTATTGACAGGTGGAAAACAGAATTCCTATGATAGAACTTAATGTAACATTATATTCTTTTCATATGTAAAAAAGAGAAAATATTTATTTTTACTACATTTTCAAGATGCAATTCCTGATTTTCTTTTGGTTTTCTTGGTGGTTTTTTTTTTTTTTTTTTTTTAATTCACATCCCCTATTAA
>VWZN01003657.1:7732-18640 GCA_013396955.1 Regulus satrapa | reverse complement strand
AGTGAAAAACAAAAACAAAAAAAAAAAAAAAAAAAATGTTTGTGAGATCTTGTGCAGAGATTTTGCTACAGTGGCCATTCAGTATCTTTGTCTTTTCACTTTTTCAGTATCATAAGAGAGTACTAACTTTAATAAACGATATACTTTACTTTCTTAATGTGATGCCTAAAAATGTCTCTAATCTGTATCTGTTTTAAGGGGGAAAGACTTAAACACAGATGATTGCTCACTGTGCTTCTTAATTGCATAGTTTTTTCTGCCCCAAAAGTTTTTCTGGGCCACTGCTAAGGGCAGAAAAATTCTCTGAAGAGGACAAGATATTTTGCCTCCTCTTCTTACTCAACTGACCTATTATATTGTTCAAGCCCATTAAACCTGTTTGACTGCTTCCATTAAGAAAAAAAAATGGAATCTGGAGTTGACTTTTGCTCAAATACTTCAAATTAACTTTTTTCATTTTTGGTACTGTATGATTACTGTAAAGTTGGCTTCTGATGCTTATTGAGAACCTGGGAAAATATATATTTTGTCTGTTCTATTGGCTTAAAAGGTAGCTGAGCAAAGAGCTGTCCTTTTGTAAAGAAAAACAACACCTTATTTTTCTGGTTTTTGTAACTAGTTTAACTGTAATTGCACTAGAAGCTGCAAATGTAAGATTTTTTGGGGTTTTTTGGGGGTTTTTTGGTGTTCTAAGACGCTTTCTTGTTTTGCAAAAAAATGTCAAGCAACAAAATAAGTTAACATTGCCAATTATCTGCCTAGATCCACAGCTAAATACTGTGTACAATGTTTTTCTGTACATTTCAGAGGGTTTTTATTATTTTCAGAAAAATCTCCATTTTGGACAAGGTTTGTGCTACAAAGCATTCAGTATGCTGATAGAATATGCAGCCTGGTAATATAAAAAGATAAAAACAGCTGAGATTTTAAAATGTAGAATACATAAGGGATAGCAACCAAAATTTTTCATAGATCCTTAATGCAATGATGGATTTTTTTAGTAGAAGAATATCTTTCAGCAATGAGGGACATGGTTTCTGGTGATTTTTTTTAATAGTATTTTTCAGTAACCTACTGTGTTATCTAAATCCAGAAAAATCCTGAGCCCTTTTTTTTGGGGCTGTATTTCTTTGTCCAACACCAGTCCACATTCTGAGCACATTAAAAATGGAGACATAAAGACTCCACACTTTGCATCACTGTCCTGTGTTCCTTTGGATTGTCATGTTTGACAATGCCTTGATGTTTCTATACCTCTTTTTCTAATGTTGAAGCAGGAAACATTCATTAAGCTGTGACCAATTAGAATTCCCATGGAGAAAAAGTAGCACCTCAGGATGAAAGAAACGATAAACTCTCTGAACTCCTTCCAAATTGTCTAAGACCATGAATACATATATTGGAAAGGATGTGTCCTCCTTATTTTATATTCCTCTTTTACTCAGAAGACTGACTTCACAGGAATAAACAAAATTAAGCTAGTTGAAAGAAACTTCAAAGGAGTTCAGCACCTAATTCTGTTGATGGCTTTTTTGAAGATGCAGACCTTAACCTCTTGAATAATCTACATCTTTTAGACTGCTCTATTATTGCACAGATACTGAAAGCTCACAATTAAAAAGCTTTTCAATAGAATGGTTGGAATTATTCCTCATTCCCAAACTTTGGGATTGTTTAGGATGCTGTGAAAAGAGCCTTCCTGACTGAACATACTGTTTTATAATTATCACCACAAAACAAAGAGTTTCACTATGTCAAGATAAGAGTCTAAGGTTACTAAGAGACAGAGAGCACAGAAACCTGGTTAGTGAGAGTGAAGCTAAAAGGTACTAGTAAAAATTCAGGTTGCATACATAATTTTGAAGTAGAAAAGCTTGGTCTGTTTTGACTTAGTTTCTAAACCCAGATATATATCCCAGCAAGAGCTCAAATAAATAAAGCAGCTGAACATATTAGAGAGGTCTGAGACTGCTCATGGTTTAACTTGAAGGAACATGAGTGGAACTTTTCTCACTTTGGAGGGCAACATTTATATTACTCTTTAGCTATTTTCTTCTCAGTGACTTGTTTTTCTTTTCCTATCTTGTATATCCAAGCATAGTGTAACTATACAAAGATATTGAGCTTTGAGGGTCTGAAGGTCCATTACATATGTTTTTATGATGATTCAAGCCATACACGCATCAAAATCTTTGTTAGGGGTTGAAGAAGTGCCTGAAATACAAGCAGTACAAATTCCTCTGTTTCCTTTCAGGTGTTCTCCTGAAACTAATGAATGTTATGATTCGTACACTACTTACAAGAAGCCCTGTGAAACATATAGTATTTTCACATTCTTTTGGGATGAGTGTCAGGACATCTGACAGTCTCTTTGGCACTGGACCAGAAGGGTGCAGCTGTGATAGTGCTTCAAGGTTTTCAGAAACCTAGAAAGATTCTCAGGATCTGACAATTATCCTACTTGCAGATTTCTGTCAAAATGTACAATTATGCCCTGTATTGTGACACTAGATCTGATGGGTGTGATCACTAAACTCTCTTCTGCAGTGTATTTCATGCCTCTAGGTGTAAAAAGTGTAAAAACTCATGACATTGGTGAGTCTGTGTCACCAGCAGTTTGCTAGCTTCTGTTTCTCAGAAATGGGCAAGCATTACCTGTGCAGCAGATTGCTTCTGCAAAGTGTCTTTCCCTTTCTTATTTAAGTATTTCTACAGAATGTGAAGATCAAATTTCCCTTAGCAACCTAATATATCCTGCCTGTGTTTCTTTCTCCTTGACTAAGATTTTTATCGCCTTCAAATGCTCCATAGTTTTGGCATCTTAACAACATTTGTATTTATTTTTCTGTGCATTACATATCAACAGCCTTCTTTCAATCAGACGTTCAGTCTTCATATTTCTATCTTCTGTGTTTTTGTTAAACCCAAATTATTCCAGTTTACCACGATAGACTAGGTCAGGCACAGTATTTTGAAAAAAAGCTCTGTTTGTGTATTGAGATTTCAGTGCCACACCAGTGCCTGGCAGGCTACAGGGCTGCTCCTGCTGCCTCTCTCAGTGTGCCAGCGGGAAAACTGGAAATGCCTGTTAGACTGCACATTACACAATGTATATATAATTAGATTGTGTTATATATTTTTAATGTATTTTATATACCAATACACACACACACACACACACACACACACACACACACACATACACACACACACACATATATACTGCACATTATATAAAAAGAAAACTCTTCCCATGAATTAATCTAGTAATCTTGACCTTGCCTAACATAATCTATGGTGGTTACCTGTTCTATCAAGCAGCAGGTGATCACTTTCTAGGACATCAACCTGAAATACTATTGAGGCAAATATTTTTTCAGTAAGTCATCAAAAATGACAGATATTCTTACTATGCTATATGGAGAAAAAAAAAAAAGTAGCCCTGTCTGTTCTTCAGTTGGGTGATTTACAGTCTGAAATGTAGGTGGACAGTAATATAACAAAAAGCTATTTTAGAACTATTTATGGTACATGGAAAAAGCACTTCAAAACACAGAAACTCAGAGCCCCATCAGAAAGGAGGGGCTTCTTTTTTAGTTCCTTCATTCTATTTCTTCCCTAAAATAAAAATATTTCACCCAAAATCTACATAGTGCTCCAGGTTTTCCATATGAATTGCACAAAACACAAAGTGATTAAAACTTTGTGTTTACAATAGATTATTTCCATTAAGATTTTCAGTGTCAAAGTGTTTTTGTATTGTCATTAGTGGTCACTTTAACTGATGTCATTTACCACTTTGATTTGTTTATGGATTTTACTGGTCTATCTGATTGCGAATGTTTATCAAAAATGTGAGAAAAGACTTTGAGTTATAACCATGCCTGAAATTAGTTTTTCTCATTTACTTTAGTGATGCTAAAAATATTCAAAAGAACTTCTCAAAAAGTTAACTTTTTGTGAAAGCTCTTTTTTCTTGCTATTGTTTGTCATATCCTCAGAAATTATCCATAATATCCTCTGACAGAAGTTACAGACATCCATGCAAAATTAAATTGACAATTTTAATGGGATTTACTAATTATAGAACGTTTTTGGAATATCACTTGGTAAACACAAAGGTACAATAAAACAAAGTTCTGGGTAGATTTACTCAAAGCTCCACATTAATATAGAGAGCAAAATAATAATTCAGTCAAGAACTTGATTATTGGGGTGTGGTACACCTACTATATATTTGAAATACCAATCAGGTACTTCAATTTAGTATGTGGAAATACGGAAAGGTTACTGACTGTATTTAAAATTTTATGATGTTTTAAGAGTCATTTAAATATCCCCAAATTATAATTTCTCCCAGCATGAAATTTTTGGTCTTTTCCTAAAGGGAGAATTTACAGTGTGTTGAGTCCATTAAAGCATTAAAGGATTTCCTGAGATGGAAATAACAGGGAAGTTCTTGCTCTCATATATGTTTCTGTCAACAAATATAGTTAGCAAAAGACTCAAAGAGGTTTAGGTCCTGACCTTGCATTAGGATCTCTTAACAGGGATACTTGGATCATCACAAAATTCTCTAGAAAATTCACAGCAATGGGTTACAATGAAAGACATGAGTCTTGCTTTGTCAGTCACAATGTATATGTTTTACGTAAGAACCACAGAGTATAAAATCTGAAGGCCAACCAATTTTTAGTCTAGATTTGGGGGCATTTTTTACATTTGGCAAAATTGCTCTTACTGTCTTCCCTCTCTCACCCACTCTGCCAGCATAAGAGGGTTCTGAAACTGTTACAAAATAAAATGCATGAGGTCAGAAAATATATTTTACACTCCTTCCTTCCCTTCTATTTGTTTTTTCAGAATTAAGGACATTTAGTACTTTTTTAACAACAACAACAACAACAACAACAAAAAGGATTAATGTACATGTATTTTCAAAATTTTAATTTCCTGCTGAAGTGTCTGAAAGTTTTCACACTAGAAGATTAGCCTAAACCTTTTTTTCTGCCTGACATTAATTTTAAAATACTGTTATTATCTAAGAAGACAACTCCAACAAGATATTTTTAAAGGGCTACTATCTGATGATAAAACTTTTTCCTGATTTTCTCCTGATGAGAATGCAATGGATTACATTCCAGAGCACACAAACTCAGTTGTGGGTATGGGGCCAGAGCCTGGGTAGCTGGGAGCTGCACCACTGGGAGTGCTAAGGGGGAAATATGAGGATTAGCTCTAGTAGTTGAGTCCTCACTGGGAAAAGTGGTCACCTGTGTCAGGCAGGTTCTTGGGATTGCACCCCATAACACCAACATCAATTCGATTTTCTCAAACAAATTAGAGTCTGGTCTTCAAATCCTCACATATTAATTTGATATTGTTGCAACTTTTGATTCTTTTATCTGAGTTTTGCTGGTAAAAACACAGAGTAAAGCATTACCTGATCTGTTGCCTGTCCCACTGTCCATCTTCTGGGATACATAAGGTTGTGAGGGCTTCTGAGCAAGCTGGGAGTGTATTCTCCTCTCCTATTTGTAAAACATTAAAAGGAAAGAGGAGGGAGAAAGATTGAGATAAATGAACAGGATAAACAGAAGTTTTAAAAGAGCTGCCCTGACTGACAACATTTTCCCTTCCTGCAGCATAAAATAAAACTATTTTTATTGTTTTTTAAATCTTAATTTTATCTGTGTTGGAGAGACCTGAATTTTAGATGGGAAAAAACATTTTATGTATACTTTTATTTTTGGTCAGACGTTCCAGATTTCCACTAAGAAGAAAAATTGCAGGGAACTGAATTTCAGAACTGTAGGAGGGGCATATGAAAATAACAGACTCTGGAAAACTAGATCTAAAGAGACTTGTAAGAATCAATATGAAATATTTTCAACAGGAGGCTTGTAGTGACACTAAAAAAAATGTTGCTTAATAAATCAGAAGACAATTTAGCTCTTTAAAAAGCAACATTGCTATCTATTCCAGAAAATTCCCTCTTTAGGCAAAAATATATTGATCAGATATTGACTTGAAAACCTTTTCAAATAGGGGTTTTCTGCTTAAGCTTGACTTCTACATAGGTTGATTCTCTTTGGAGAAATTTGTATATATTAGAGCTAAGACATTTGGGCTCTGGAAAAACATGACTAGTGGTGCTTCTCCCTTGTTCCTCAAAATTTAAGACTTCTTCTGGGGTACAAAAGAAACACAAGAAAATTTGTTTACAAATGCATTTCTAGCTGACTACTGCCTTCATACATTTTATTCATGTCGTAAGTGGCTCACTGTCAACACCCAGGCAATGTTTTAACTTGCTTCCAAAGTTACAATGTGAGCTACTCTTCAAGCCATCCAGCTGATCCCTTCCCTTTCATGTTTCAGATGGTGTGGCAGAGCCCAAAGCAGGTTTTAGTTGTGTTTCTGAAGGTAAAAAGTTGTCTTGCCTGTGCATGTCAAAGAATTTAGCTCCATGTCCCCAAGGTCAGCAAGCAAAATGCTAAGAATAGATCACAGCAACTGCTGGATCCAGGAAGATGTCTGATCATTTCAGATTCCACACAAAATTATTCATTTGCCTCTACTGAAGTGACAGAGTGGAAGCAGATAACCAGCTCAAGCAGAGTGAGAGATAAGACAGCTCATCTCTGCCCTCTGTGGCTACACCAGACAGGGAAGACATTCAGAGCAAGTGTGCTGGTACACCTCTACATCTACCCTGATGGAGAGAAGAAATGGAATAGGGCTCTGAGGACAACCTCACCTCTGCAGGAGAGAGAAGAGGGCCTGAGAGGGCAGGACTGTTGCAAAGGAGGAATAGATGAAGTTGTTGTGGTGCTAGGCAGTTTTGTGAGTACCTAGGCAACAGTACCAAAATCACCATGCTTCCTGAGATGGTTGAGATGGTTGTCCAAAAAATATATAATTTCCCATTTCCACGAGGTATTAGGGTGGATATAACAAAGTTAGTTAAAACCTAAATAGTGATTGGTAACATGGCTGATGACAGCCTCTGAGACTTTCTAAGTACTGAAGTTGACAATACTCAAATACTTCAATTGGCATCAGGAATAATGGGACTCATGAACTTCTTTCTGTATAGACATGGATTGATTTACCCAGAGGTAACCAGGCTGGACCAAAACTATGCATAACATGTCTAAATAATTACATAAAAATAACTTGTACATGGATTTTTATATGATGGAAGTCTTAGTTTAAAAATATATTGATATATGTCCTACAAACCTGTGTTCACAAGCAAGAGTAAACACCAAAAAGCAATTGGAAAATTGTAATACTTCAATAAAATATGCATTATATCATATTTTTATTTCTATTTCTGCTTAAGAACAGTGTTACTACATTCAATCATCTACTTATATATGAAAGCAAGAAACTTCTACTGAAAGTTATGACTCATATTCAACTGCATAACTGAAGGACCTGAGGTTTAAAGTGAGAGATTCAGTCTTCCCAAGGCACAGGGTAATAACACCAGGCAGTTAGATAGTCCAAGAGGGCTCAGACTTTATGATACAAACATGTAACAATCATGAAGTTTTACTAGCATGTCTGTCTTGCTTTTCTGCTTCAGGCCTTTTATTTCTGTATAAAATTTCAAGATATTTTAAGATTTTCCAACACATATTTTATTCTACTGCATTAACAACACAGCTCAAGTTGTGATTCTGCCATGTTCTGTCATGTTCAGACAGCAATTCAAAAATTACACTAACTGTCCTTAACCTGAGTTTTCTTTTAAAATGTTTCTTGGTCAGACAAATGGCAGGAACAGCTTTTGAAATCTGTCCTGTGAAAAAGCTCAGACAGCACTTACAAAATATTAAATTTAAGCCATAAAAATATCCATTTAAAAATTGGGAATGTTCCATCTTTCTCAACGTTTATAAAGTATGAATCACCATGACTTTCAAGTACATTTCATTATATCTGGAAGGATTTTGCATGAATTCCCATGAGTTCATTTGGCAAAGTGCTAGTATATTTAGAATTCTTTGATATATCGAATATTAATTATTATAATAATTAGGTTGCATTTCTCCTAATGATGTATTCCCATATTTTTTCTTTCAAATGCTACATGGCCCTTCAATAATACAATAGTCTAGTTGGTTAGAGGATGGTGGTAATAATGCCATGGTGGTTTTAAGACATTCACTTAAGAATTGGATTTGATGATCCTTATGGATCCCTTCCAACTTGGAATATTCTGTGATTCGGGGTTAAATCAGAAGAGAAGTTTACTAGTCCTTGTACAACAAATCACATTAAAAAGCAATAGCTTAAACCATTTTGTGCGTTTCTGGGTAACGATCTGATTTAGAACAACGTCTTTTCCAAGAAGTTTGTATTCTTGTTGAAAGAGTTGTGAACAGTTTCTCACCCCTGACTGCACAAGGAAATAAATGTCTGGAATGGCACTGCTGCTTCTCATTTTGACTTTCAAGTGATCTTTGACTTTCTATTATCAAACACATATAAGGAAAGCTGGGAATGGGCAGACTTCTTATACTATTATTCATGGAGTTTATTATTTTCCTCTATCATTACCATCCTATATCTTTTTAATTTAAAAGAAAAAAATATTTTAAGATGGAAACTATTTAGAAAAATTAGGAAAACCTAAAAGGAACTGACTTAAGGAATTCAACCTTTTTCTAAAAAGTGATTTTTGCAGGTGCCCCACCTCTAGTGGAATGAAGTTTGGATGTTAATGAATGCAAATAGCTTAGCAGGTGTTTGAGTTTGTCTTTTCAGCTCCATCACTGATGAGGATTTATTTTGTTCTTAATGACATATTTATATGCTTTCAGAGGAAAAAAGTATTTGAAAATACACCTGCTGATGCTGATGCCACTTTGAGCTGACTTGATTGCTGTGTACGTGAGTCAGCTTTGATGTTACATTACATGGCTCCACCTCACTTTCACAGGCTTAATAGTACTCCCAGTGCTTTTGTTGGAGTCCATGAAATGCACCAATAATCCACATTTCTTGAAGCAAGAACCTTTCCATCAATATCAGTAGGCTTTCGATTAGGTTCAAAAGTTGGCATTTGCTACCCAGAAGCAGCAGGAAAAGTTTGCATACTAGGAAGGATTTGCCACACTATCTGCACAAGGTCAATTCTGCAAGACAGAAGCAGGAGCTCGACTGAGAACTCTCATTGTCCCTACACAGATAGGACAGTGATACAAGTCACAGAGGTTTAATTTTGATTGAAGTGTTACTCTTTGTATGAGAGTTACAGAAATGAAAAATGTTGCCTAGGACAATTGCCTATCTTACTGTTACAAGCTGTTTGAAGATTATTCACTGTTTTCTGACATTGGTGTTCTCTGTCAGGTAACTCATAGTAAATATCTAGAAACATGGAATACTCTGAGGGAATTTTAACTGTAGAATGTACACGTAGGAAGGCACTGAACAAGTGAATCAGTAACCCTACAAATGGGCAGAAACTGAATGCACTTAGGGAAACCAAGGAGGTGGGAAAAGCCAGGATAGAAAAGTTACAAAGAGGAAAGAACTCTTTGGAATTAGTATTCGCTAAAGAAATGAAATCAGGTAAAGACATCCTCTTTAAATTTTTCATTAGGAATCCCTGCATCTTTAATGCCATACCTCTCACCTGGTTCAAGAGGAAAACTAAGAGTGTCTCAGAGCAAGAAAATACTCAAAACAGAAGTTTTGGGCCTGTATAAAAAGTTACATGCTACTTCCTTGTACTGAGAACCTTAGTCAAAATGTGATACTTAAGGCAAGTGCTCTTCAGAAGTTTTACTCCTTTAGAGACAGAAATTCTTAGACATCTTATAAGAACTATTTTTTCTTATAATGGATATAAAAATCACTATAGTTTATTTATAATTTATTGGGCTGTATATCTTTGCCCTTATTTTGTCCTGAGTACTGATTAATAAAGCTTGTTTCCTGACATCTAGCATCAATAACTCAAGGGCAGACAGTGAAATAAAACAGCTATATGTGAAAGAGTCTTTCGAGATTCACTATAATCTATATGATGAGAAGCATGAAAAGTCTGGAAATCTTTGTGTTGTTTCTACTGCTGTATTGGATAACTGTTTTCCTAAAGAATTTAATGTATATGAAATAACTCTATTTAATTTTCCCATTTGCTTCTTTTTTTTCTGTTAAAATATGTCTTTTATGACTCATGAATGTTTTTATTTTTTGAAAGCAGAGCTCTTCTCTGAATTCTATCACAGAACTGCAATGTCCTTGCAACATAGAACACAGTAATTGGATACTTTTATTAGCAGAATGCAGAACAATCTTTTTTGTTACAAAACCTAGCTAGTTGCAGTGGAGACAACAATGACAACACTGACACTATGATTATCAAGTTACAGCTCAGAGGTGCTTCCTAACAAAGTCATTTGGAGATGTAAAAAGAACACCTTGAGCTGCAGAAAAGAGGATAAGCAGTAGGGACTGAGAAGAACTTAGAAGGACTTTAGAGAAGGACTGAGAAGAAGTTGGGACACAAAATGCATAGTTCTTCTGATTAATGAAAAGTTTTCAGGTTGTGTGGAATAAAAACTGTATCCATACATCCTTGTGAAACTGCTCTGCCTTCCTACACTGTCTCTTGCACCTTCCTCTGAAGAAGCTGGTGCTGTTCATGTGTTCTCAGGAGTCAGTGCACTCCACTGGACGAGAGAGCACATCATCTCCCTTCTCTGCTCAGAAGTGTTTCAAGTTTGACATCCCACTAAATATCCTTCTATTACCAAGCATGGGTAATGTATTTGATTTAAAATTAAGGTGATCCAATTTCTTTCCAGTTTATCCCTTTATTTGTTCTGATTTTTATAAAAAGAAAGTAATGGGACAATAGCTATTGATCTTTGTTGGTCTTCTTGG
>VWZN01003655.1:0-10456 GCA_013396955.1 Regulus satrapa | reverse complement strand
GTTTCTCTGGGAGTAATTTTGGTCATCCCACAGCTGCACAGGAGTCGTTGAAACTGTTCAACCACGTTGCATTGGGACAGCACACTTTATTTCTCAACAGGTCTCTCAGCTTGGATTCCTCAGTGCCAATCTGAATTGTCACAAAATGTAGGAGGCAGGAATGGTCAAATAGTTTGCATTTGTTTTGCAGGTGCATTCTGAGTGCCCTGTACAAATAAAGTTTGAGCTTTCTGTAGGCATTTCCACTGTGGTTTTGGTAGGTCACTGTAAAGGGCAAAGCCTGATCTTGTATTGAATTGCAGTTTGTTGTACCCAAACTTGTGCGGTTGCAGGAACATCCTCTCCTCCAGGCATATTTCTCTGATCAAATAATAATTGTGGTTCCTGACAAGAGATGGTGCTGCTGCTATATATGTATTACCTGATAACATCTTAACTAATAAGTAACATATATGTTTGTTCTAAAAAATTTAAATCATAGTAACATAAAAAAGTTATGGGGTAATGAAGAAGAAATTATCAGTTATTTGCCTTTAATTAATAATTGCCCAACAATACCTATTATAAACAATTGCTATTTAGACAAAAAAGGAGTGAAATGTAAGAAGTACCAACATTAGTGTATATACATGGTTATATTGTGCTAAATTATGTCAGGTCTGCTTTTTTTCACAAAGCATGATTTTGCAATGAATACCTAGATATATGAAGTTCACTTATTCTGTAGATTCTCTGTATTTTATTTTCTCCCAAACGTCAAGTGGAAGGTTTGCAGCTTTGTTATGCTGAAATATTTAAACCCAGCTCAAAAACTAAAAAAGAAATTTTTAAAAAAATCACTATAATATTTTTTGTCTGTGGTCCTTCATCCACAATGTCATATAAGCCAAATTTATGCACATCAATTTAATAGCAATTGATAATATTTTCTCTGCCTAATTTACTTGGAAACTAAAGCTACCAAAATTCTCTAGTGCTGTTAGAAATACAGTTGAGTCCAGCAGTGCAAGATAATGAATTAATTTCTAACTAATAACTACTTACATCATTTGGGCACTTATTTACCACTGAGGTTGTTTGTTATTTAGAGAACACACTTTTCAAGGTCTTTAAAAGTCCTAGGTTGTCCTCTGAGTAGATAAATTGCAGCCAAATCATGTCCCAGAACTACTCTGTCCTGTTGGATTGGATGAGGCACGAGTAATCTGCCTCTCCAGGTCCCATGCTTCTGTGTCTTTCTGAAGAATGACAGCTTTAAATGGAAGGCAGCAGCTGTATCCATTTACACTGCTGTTAAATCTGTACCTTTAGTCATTCCTTGGGGTAGTTCCAAGCATGCATTTGAACTTCTTCCAACTGAAGAGGGAATTGAATCCTTTTCTTTACTTTCAGGTTGAGCACTCTGGTCAGTAGGCTATTATAAAAGGGCTGTGTGCCTTAGCGTTTTACAAGAGCAGGCCTCAACATCTTCCTGTGAGGGACAAGTGCATACAACATGCAATAGTCATACCTGAGAATGAGCTTCCTGGCACTCTCCACACCTAGTTTTTAACCACGGAAGCATGCTTGCAGGCTGCATGCTCCTCACGTTACAACGGTTCTGTACATACAGAGTCTACTTCAAGGAATTTGAGTGTAGAGATGCCAAGTGTATTCGAACTTTCAGGTTAATGGTTAGCAAGATGGGATTCCAGAAGGGAAATTAGCTTCTGCCTAAGAGCCTCGACACGTAATTGTATAGTTTTCTGGCTCACCTGGAAACAAAGTAAGCTCAAAAAACATGCCCGCTCTGCGTCCCAAACCTGAGACCATCGAGTCCTATTTTGAGACCAGTTTTTCTCGGGAGAAGCTCTGTGCTACCATCTTGTGGTAGTCTAGAGGAAGAGACATAAAAAGCAAACTCGGTTCACGTGGGAGTCAAGGGTTAATACTCATTCCGGTTTTGGTCTAATAAAGCGTGGAGTGTGGTGTAACATTTCAGGAGAGAAAGTAAACAGCACTGTGTGGTCCACTTTTGTATATTGAGACTGTGCTCAAATATGGTGGATACATATTTGTTTTGTTTTTGGATTTGTAGGAGTTTTTTTCTGTGAGATAATTTGCTAGGATGAAAAAGGAGCACACTATTCCTCTCTGTGTGATCAGAATATTATTTATAGCAGTGTCAGGGCTACTTGATGACCTTTATGGTTACATTAGACAGCACTTATTCAGGACATATATACAGTAGATATCTGTGTCCAGATATAAGTGCCTATTTTGGGGTGGATAATGGAGTTGGCAGTTTTCAGAAGGAGGAGAAGAAGGTTCTCTGTAGATTTTTGCTGTCCTATGGACCCTCATGCTGTTGTAAGAACAGATCTGCTGTTGTAAGAACAGATCTGCCCGGTATCTGATGGAGAAATCATACCAGTGTTCGAACAGTAGTCCTTTCAGATGCAAGTCCAGCATTCCAGTTTGAGATAAGAGCTGTAATAAGGCATTAAAACTTTGTGAAAGTCCCTCTGGTGGCACAGGATAAGCCTAAAACCATTCTTGGGACACAACAATCCGCTAACAATTCATGATGGAGTACAACTGAGGCAATAACTGAGACTGAGGCAAAGAATTGTGTTCCACAAGGTGAGTGTAGGAAGTGAGGCTTGCTACAAAAAAATGGTTGTTTCCATAATGCTTCACTTTCCCAAAATAATACTATGCTATTCCAATGCATGAGACAATTATTTACTTTACATGCAGTTCCGGGGTGTGTCTACTGTAGATCACATGGAAAAATCTGAATTAATATCTTCAGTGGGCTGCTGCAACTAGATGGTTTCAAGCTTCTTAGCTAGTTATTTGAAATGAGCATGGGGATTTCTAATCAAGCATTGGAGATAGTGGACAGCTCTAAAAGTCTCCGGGTTTCCATTAAATATGACTACTAGAAACTGTGAAGTCACTTGGACTGAAGTTTAAGAAAACAAACAAGCCTGCAAAAAATAACTGACATATAAAAAATTTATTGTGCTGAGTTATTCAACTGAATCAGTTCTGTTCAGCTGACAGTAGTGTGTTGAAGCAGTAGTGGTACTTCATATGCCTGTTCACATATGTCAGTTCACAATAGTCAATAAAATTATTTGGAAAAGGACTTTGTAAGCTCATTGGTGATGCAAATAGGAAAAAAAATAAAGTTTTTTTTGTTCTATGTATTGGTTTTGAATTGTTGTATTCAGCCTTCTTGTTCTTGAAAGTCTTGTTCAGTAGAAAGTCTGTGGAAAGTGGAATTGATCTCCAAAAGATGAGACAGGGTTTTCTCAGATGTAACTCAGGATACCTCAGCAACAATTTGGATCTTTTCTTTGTATGTTGTTGAAACATCTTGGATGAAAAACCTACAGATTTTACTGGAAAAATTAAAAGAGCTTGGTGTTATGTAGATGTGCTCGAAGTGGAAATTCAGATTCCCACCATGGAGAACTAATGGGTTATCTTTTTCCTCTTTCCCTAAATGTAGAATCTGGCTTAGGATGTGTGAAATTTAAAGCAATTGTATGGGAGAAAGTGGAGAGCAGAAATCTTGTTATTTTAAGTACATTTGTGTCATGTATTATATTTTCAATAAACTGAGATTACTTGATTTAAATTATACACCATGAATAATGTTACTACTTGTTTAAGCTGGACTATATATTTAGTGAATGAATAGGTAATTAATAAATTAGAAATTAATCATAAATTCACAATAGAAGATGCAGTGAGAATGCACAGTGAATGTATAAAAGGCTGGCTATATTATTTAAAGGAAATTGCAGTTTTGATTCCTTCAGTGGTTAGCCTCAGTGATTTGATGAAATTTATTGCAGTGTTTCCTATGTGCCACACTGAAAAAAAGAACCTGGGACAAGGCCTGTGCTGTGTTGTGTTGTGTTGTGTTGCACAGTGCAGTTAGGCACGGCTGAGGAAGTCAGGTTTGTTGGAGGCATTTAGATTAGTGGACTGAGAGCACCAAGCAATCATTCCTGAGTGTGGGGTGGCAGGATTTGGGAATGCTGTGGCTGACAGTGCCAGTTAATGTCCATTAAGTAGGGAGGAGGCAGACTCGACAAGGAAGAAAATTCTCCCAAAGAATATGTCATTAGAGCTGCTCACGGGCATGCTCTCAAGTGTTGTCTGTGCCATCAGGGGGTTGTGGGAGTTCTGAAAGCACCTTAAAGTGCTATCAGCAAGCCTCTGCTGAAGACAGAACTTCATCATGGTGTAACCAGAGTAGACAGCTAAGCACCACGTTGCTGCTCACCCAGCCCCTCCTGGTGGAAAGGCAGGGACAATCAAAAATAAAATTTGTAGATTGAGGTAAGGAAAGTCTAGTAATTGAAACCTACATTGAAAGGTATAAAAGTAAAATATATGGATGGTAGTAAATCAAAAAGGGAAAAAACAAAACTTAAGGAAAATCTGTTCTTGCATAAGACTTACTCACCCCCTATTGAGCAATGCTAGATCCAGTCCTTGCATCCTGATCAGCCCTGCTTCCAGGTAATTCCCCCATTTTATGTACTGGGGATGGTGTCCTATGGTGTGGAATATCCCTCTGTCCAGTTCAGGTCACCTGTTTTGGCCACGCTCCCTCCCAGCTTTTTTTGAGTACCTCTTCACTGGCAGAGCATAAGACACAAGAAAAAGTCATTGAATTAGAACAAACATGAGTTGTCAGAAATCAAAATGTTAGTGTGTTTTTAATGAGATTCTCATACCGAATCCAAAACACAGCACTTTACCACCTATGGAAAACTGTATCCCAGACAAAACTAGAACAAAAAAGTTCTTTTCTTCATACTGCTTCCCTGAGAAAAACAATTGGTACCAGCCAGTGGCTTTTCTGGTGTCACAGAGAGTGTTTGCATTGGGTATAGGTTGCACTTGTGCCACTTAGCAGTATGATGGTTTTTTTCTCCCATGATGTATGTATAAAGGTTTGCAGATCGTGTCTTTTTCTAAAAGGGTAGCTTTTCTGATTTAGCTATAAAGCCTTTAGAGATGAGAGACACCAGCTGAAAAATAGCACCATCATACTAGGGTGTTTTACCTATGGAAGTACTCCACCGTGTACTCAATATTTAAATACACTTCTTGACTGATACACATTGTTCCACAAGAACGGATTCCAGGGGAAAATGTCCTCCAGATAAGGCTAGATGGCGCAGTAGATCAATGCATTGAAGTTTTTCAGATGTTTCAAGGTCCACAAATGCCTGTAAATTTCCATAGCCTCATGTGTTTATTGACATATTGATACATTGATTAATGTCAAAGAATCTTATTACTTTTTGTGGTTTTTCAGCGTCATTATTGTTCATACTCTTCCAGGTAGAAGTCCACATAAAATAAGCTTCCAAGGTACTTTCTGGACTAAACAACATAAGTACTTTCCCCATTTTTTGTACCTTGCCTTCCAAGCAGAAGTGTAGTTGAGGGCAAACAGAGTCTGGCTGCTTCTAATTTGGGAAAATTAGAGTTTAGTTCATTCTTACTGCCCTCTTGAATACCACAGTACTGTGTTTAGAGATGTTTTGTATACCAGTAAACCACTGTCTCCAAATACTTACCAAACATTAAAGAAATCTTCAGTGTCAGCTGTTTTCTCTGTGGAAAAGGAAATATTTTTGAAAATACATTATTAGTATGCCCTCAGTACTTCTTCTGTCTACCATGAAAAAGAAAGCTGAGTCTAGTAGTGAAAAATTTATGTTTTACTTAGAAAACTTCAGAATAAGTACCCAGACAGTTTTATGAAGTTTTATGAATGCTTTACTTAGTAAAGCATTAAGTGGAATATTTTTGGTTGCCAAATTAGCTTGTAGAAAACTGCCAGTTTCTCAGATAGAGAATATTGTTTACAGAAAAAAATTCAAGATAAGTGTCCATCTCATGCATTGTTATTTCTAGAAGATAACTAGGTCATGATTAGTGAGTTATTTATATTATTTAGAAAAGGTCAGGAGAAGAGTTACTAATATTTGAGTGGCAGTATGTGGCATTTAAAATAACTCCTATTATCAAAAAGGTTGAGGGCAAGTTAGATGGTTAATGTACTGAGCATTTAGCACCTGCTCCTGTGAGGCATCAAGTGCCTTTGCAAGGCACTGAGTGCACTCAAATTGCGTTAAAATAATGAGGGAACTCACTTCCTTACAGGAGATTCTCAGCCACAGGCAGGATACAGCTATTATCATACAGGCAGTAATGGATAGTAGGAAAAAAGCCATTTCCTTCTTTAATTTGTTTTGTTTTGTTTTTGATTTTTGGGGGTTGTTTTGTTTTGATTTTCGTGTGTATGTAGCTTTCTACTCCTGAAATGGCTTGTGGAAGTTTAAAATGCTCTGCAAACAACAATATGAAAGCTGAGTGCCTGCCAGCAAAGTATCTTCTGTCTGCTTTGAGACCCAGAGTAAGCACAAAAGCTGAAGACAACAGAGGGAAATTGAAGAGAGCAAAAGGCCACGAAAACCTTTATGTGGTGGATTTAAGCCCTTCCCTTCAATCTGTTTCCGTAGCTTTCTGCAGCTCCAGACATCTCTGTGCAATGTGGGCACTTCTTTGTGTGCGGAGACATTGGTGAGAGCTCTCTGCTGCCAGCCTCTGCCCCAAGATAGAAACGTAGTTGCTCAACAGCCTAACTCTGCACAAATCCAGGAATCACAGTACACCGCTCATCAATGTTCACAGCTCATATTCCTAACTTGTTCCAAGATAATCTTGGAACTTGTCCTTTCATGGGGTTAAGGAAGGTGCTGGTTTAGATCTATTTTGTGAGGGTTTCTACTCTTGAAATAGCAAGCACTGTGCAGCTGCTTGTAGTATTTTCAACTGTACAACACTGATTTTGGAAGGTTTAGACCAGAAGGAAAGTAACAGCTGTATTCCACAGGCAAGGGACAGCAATTGAAAGAATCTGTGAAGATTTAAAGAAGTGTGAACAAAGGTGATGGTGCTTTAGGTGATGCAGCAAATACCTCCAACTTCAGCAGGAGCATTTCTATTGAGTCAGTGTCCATACACTTCATACAGTGTAATCATAAGAGATACATGCAGAACTCTTCAGGAGGAAATACTCTGGAGTTTGAGTGACACCTTGGTGAAAGAGCCAGAAGTGAGTGTTTAAATTATTGAGGAAACTCTCTCCTGAAGCCTCCATCTCCATCTATGCCAGGTCCTACAAAAATATTGGGCAAAATAAATGTAAATTCCAAATAGTTGAGTAAATTTGAAATAAAAGACTAATGATTTATGATTATATGTAGAGAGGGAAGCACAAAAATAAAAATTTGATAAGTACTGATAACAAGATTATATGATATTCTAGCTATGGTAGAAATTTCAATGACTTTATGATACTGAGTGTGAAGGTGCTCTGTGGAAGCAAACAGACAACATGAATTTCTCAAGCTGTTGAAGTATGGGGTCCATTTTAAGTCTATGTCGTATCACCAGGCCTGGGGTAGAACGGGCTGCTGAGCATTCTCAGCAGAATTCTTCTCTGTGGGAGAAAGTAAGCCAGCAAGGGTTTCTGAAGCTGGCACTCTGAGATAGTGCTAGAACCCAGCTTAGCCCCAAACCACAGACAGAATTGTGGGTCTTCTAGGGAGCTACTGTCATCTGTTTTGGACAATGTTCTTGTTCAACTCAGATCTCAGACAATTATGGTGGGTGTCTTGTGATTCCTAGCCCTCTGGCTTAGGAGTCAGAAAGGGCGTCTATGCTTGGATACCTTGAAAGACAATGAAGGGAAGCCAGACATGTGCTACTGAAAGAAAGAAACCAGTGAAAATGAAAAATAAAATTATGGTAATAATATACTGGGCAGATATGAGCAGGTCAATCAGGACAAGGCCAGGGAGGAAAGCTTCTTAGGCGCTGACATAAGACGCAGCAGTCTTTTTAGGGGAGTTTTAGCTAACTATGTAGATAGCACAGCATAAGCTGTAGAAATGTTATGTAGAAGTTACGCTCAGAATTTAGATCTAACCTGTCAGTAAAGACATGGGAGAGTGCAGTAAATTATAATTCCTAGGTTATTGACTTGAGAGAATAAGTGGTGTTATCTCAGAAAAGAAGAGTAGGAGACATGTAGTAGATATATGAAAAGGTTAAGAGTGCCATCAATTTACCAGTAAATGGTTCAAGATTGGGGAAAAATTATGAGTAATATGGGGAAGTGAATATCAATAAAAAGACCTGGATAAATTATGAGTATATCTGGATGTCTTCTTCTGAAAGGACCACACAGCAAGCTTGTTTTTACAGATTGGGTAAATCTGCCTTAGTTTGTTCTGTATCCATGCTAGGAATTGTTCTTCATATTCTGCGGTACATGGTAGCATCAAGATTATGCCTGGAAACTTATGGTTTCTGAGAATTTCATACTGTGGTCTATAATTCAAAACTTACCTTTTAAACCCTATGGACATCACTGAAACACCAATGCTTACTCACTGATGACACAATCATGTATCATGCCCTTTTTTCACTTCCCCTCAACACCTTTTCCTCTTCTTTGCTGTACAGTGTTGCTTTCTGATCAATTAGAGCAAAGCTTTGTATATCATTACTCATCCAGTGCTTCACTGTTGAATTCTATCTTTTATCCCAGACACTGAATATTCTGCTAATTATTAGCTTATAACTTTATATGCTTAAAAATTTGCTCTTATTCTTAGAAGTCACAGAGAAGAAATGAGGAATTACTCTCAAATTAATGTGAATTCCTTTTTACATCTTTGGAAGTGATAGGTTTTGTATAATTTTTTTTTCTTACTTCTCTTGAGTCATTATCCAAGAACAAAAAAAACCCCACAAAACTTCATTTGTTCAGTCCACATAAAAGGAAAGTATTCCTTCAGCAAATTTGTGTTATCTACTCTTTCTGACTATAATGCCACCTCATCTGCTTTCTCACCAGTTCTGTTCACCCAGAAAGTTTTCTGAAGGATGCCTAAATCTGACATGGGAATACATAAATAACAGGTTGATGGTACCAGTTGTTCTTTTTTGACCTCGCCAAATGTTCTCTTATAGCAATACCAAACATCCTAAGAGAAAAGGAATGGTGAGAGACAAGTTATTTCTTTCTTGTGTAGTAAGTTTGCATTATTAATTCTTTGAACATCTAGTGAATCTTTAGACATACTTTGAAGACTCTGTGGTTGCACTGGGTTTGGTTAATTTTGACTCACACGGAGAGATCAAAGGATCATAATAACTCTGTTGTGGTTGCCCAGAGCTGCACGTTTTCTTTGTGGTAATGTGCAGTAATAAAATGCCTTGAGAAATACCATGAGATTTGCCAAGTGGCTTACCTCGTGGTGTGTGTCTCACCTTGTGAAAATGAAGTGTAGTTGTGTAAAAGTTGGTTAAGGAGGAAACTATGAATAAGAGACAGGAGAAAACAAAGGGGTTACAAGACCAGCAAACAGTGACAGCAACATCTAGGGTATTGGAACTAACAATTGAAATGAGATACACTATATTCAGAAATGTTTTGATCTTCTGGATTATATTCAGGCTTCAAAATCAGTATGGCCTAATGGGTTAAAACCCCTTAAAGTTCACAACTTTGTGTGACCTCCCCAGATATATGGTTGGTAATTTGGCTATTACTTTCTTCACCTGTCACAATCACCACTCACAATGTAAGGATATAAAAGATCATGTCTGTGTTGCTATTTCTGTGTCATTTAAATTCCCTTCACGTTAGCAAAGTGGGAGTGAACCATTAGGTTTTTATTACTACCATGGGTACTCAGGCCTTCCAAATCCTTTGGAAGTAAAAAAATGTGTGGATCCTTTGAAGGGCCCTGTGATGGTGTAATAGCTCCAGTACCAGTATGTGGTACTTCCATCACAAAAGACCTTTTTGAGATACCTTTCCATTAGTTCCTCAAAATCTCCTGAAAATGTACACGGTCAGATTTTATTATTTTGACTCTGATCTCATCATTTTACATGTAGAAGCAATACTCCTACTTCTCTCTCTTTGGATTCTTCTTTCCTCTTTAATATTCTGTCACTGTATCACTGACATTTCTAGTGAGTTCCTTGTCTGCTTGGGCCCATGCCTTTTTCAAACTTGTTGTAGGACATTTTTGCTTTCTTTTGTTCATCTGAACCCACTTAAGTTTCTAGTATGAAGGAGTTTAGTTCACCCAAGTGATTTGAGGCTGTTTTCTACTTAACTTTGTTTTCACTTGCCACACCCCTAATTTTGTGTCTTCCAAAAAATTTACATTTATTTTCAAAATGTGAGATAGTATGCAGTCCTGGAAAACTGGTGAAAAGAGGTTTGGTGCAGACCTTTTTGAAATTATAAAAAATATTTCTCTGCATCAATAGAAAGCATTCAGCAGATATCTTATAACTCAGGATGTATGTTTAAACATTATAACAGTTCTTTACTAAGTTGAATGATAACAAA
>VWZN01003572.1:4113-15058 GCA_013396955.1 Regulus satrapa | reverse complement strand
TGGTATCTGGAATATTGTGCTGTGCTATCTGCTGTCACATATGAAGGAAGCAGCATCAGAGCAAAGAAAACTTATGCAGAGGCACATGAGCAGCTCAGAGTAAAAAAGGAGGACAGACAAATCTTAAAATCCTGTGTATAGCTTTTGGTAAGTCCAGGCAAGGTATTTCTGTAAAAGGATGATGAAGACTCTAATTTGGCCTTTAAACTGAATGGACCCTAAATCTCCTTGGATTTGATAGCTTAACTTCATATCCACTCTACAACGGAGATCAACTGATAGAAAACAGAAAAGAGCAAACAAGAAAGAATTGCCCAATCTAGAAGCATTAAAAATTAGTGCAATTATTCATTACATAGCAGAGAGCTACTACAGCTGGGGCTGTAAAGGAAAATATGAATGCAGCAAAAGCTAGAAACATCATCAGACAAGCTATCAAGAGATTTGTTTCACATGAACTCTGACTTGAGATGATGACTTGAATGACCACAAACGAGTCTCAAAACCTCAAAAAATTATGTGAAATGTATGAAACTAAATTTGCAACCACAAAAAGTCTCATGATCACCAGATGATTTGCTTTAGTCCCTGATATCTAGAAAAAATTGGCCTGTAACTGCCCATGCTAGCAAAAAAGTAGCAACCTTTGCGCATGAACAGGGGATCTTCAGTATTAACTTTAGAAAGTAAGAGGAAGGCAGTGAAGTTATGCGAACTGTCAAAAAAAGTAAAAGCACATTTGCTTCTATTATTCATTTGGTTGCTTACATTTAAAACCCATTCATCTATATTCTCATAAAAGTCCTCCAAAGAATTTCATGTGGCCCTGAATTAGAAACAGATAATCAACTACTCACTTAACTCAGATTTCCAAAATGTCTAAGGAATTTATTTTTCAATAAAATGCTGAGATGGCCAGA
Organism: Regulus satrapa; assembly: GCA_013396955.1. Classification (NCBI taxonomy): domain Eukaryota; kingdom Metazoa; phylum Chordata; class Aves; order Passeriformes; family Regulidae; genus Regulus; species Regulus satrapa. The sequence goes on along the minus strand of VWZN01003572.1, from coordinate 14,138 downwards.
AGTCACTAAACTTATGTCTTCTCACATATTTAAAAATGCTTTTTTTAATCTGAAGCTGTCATTAGCATATTTAGCTAAATGTACACACGGGTATGCAATAATGCTAACACTAAAATATTTTTATTGATTCATTTGGCTATATCCAGGTATCTTTTAATACTGAAAGTAATATTGCAAATAATGCAGAGTCCATGCTATTGTTTTAAGTTCCTCTGTGGTACTGTCTCACCCATACCATGGGGATAAAGTACTTCTGATTTTCACGGAAGTGCTAAGATACAAAAAAATTACTGAGGGACAAATAAATACTGAGCATACATACATGAGTGCCTCAGTCAGTCTTAATGCTGATTAATAATAACAACTTGTTTAAACCTCTGTTCTGTCCCACAGCAGGCACTAAAAATAGCACAACAAGGTTATTCTGATTAAACAGATATGACAAAATAATGACAAGCAAGTGTTAATCCACTTCAAGCTGCATATTAAATTCAAAAGTAAGCTCAATTCCACCACAGGAAAAAAGAGCATGATCTTTAGCAAACCTTGCAGAAATGGTGTTCTGTAACCTTAAGCTACAATTTGTAAACTGTTTTATTTGAGGTGGTTTTTATGACAAATAAAACTGTATTGGGGTGTGACTTGAGCTGTTTTGTGGGCAGTGAGACTGAAGTGACTCACTCTCAACTGCAGCCAAGCACAGTTTGGTTCCAAGCTGCTTGAAACACATTCACATGACTGCAAAAAATACAGTGTCAAAATCTGACATTGACCTACTGTTTTTCTTTGGTAAGTAGGATCAGATCTCCCTAATATTTAAGTACCAACTGTAACTCACAGTTATCTTATGAGTTCATGCAACAAGAACCTCTCTGAACAGCTTTCCAAATGTCAAGACTACGTACTGCTCTAGGGCAACACGATGAGGTTTTTCTCATGATGCATTTTTCTAGTTTTATTTTGTACTGTGTGCTTTGTACCACGAAACTATTATATAACCTCAAACTGTTCTTCATCTGCCTCAGAACGGTATGAATGAACGAAAGAAAATAGATCACTAGAAAACAGGACTATAAAAGTTACAGAAACACATATATTTTTAGACATTATCAAGAAAACTGAAATATTACTTCCAATGTTTTTTTCTGGGAAAAGTGATTTCTGTAGAGGAAGGTAGTGCCATAAATCATTGTTGCTGGACTTAACTGGACTCTAGGCGTGAGGGGAAGCCTCTGGAGGGCATCCTAAGTGCCCAGGAGGGCTCACTAGCAACCACATCATGGAACAGAGATGGACTAAGCGTCTAACTGATCCCCTCTGTGCTGACTGAAGATGTGCACTCATCTACATGTCCTTGGCCCATGTTTATCCAGCATGCTCTCAACAATCCCTTGCTGTGTGGACTTGCCAACCTCCCCATGTGCCTCCACCAGCGCCTCCCTGGCCTTACTGGCAGCACAGTGCTCCTCACACCTTCCCCACAGCAGCCGAGGCTGCTCTTGCTCCTTATGCCTTACTTAGGACTACGCCTTACTCGCAGCAACATCCTTCATTCACCTGAGGACAAGAAACCACTCAACAGTTTTTTGAAAACTTTTATGCCACAGATTTCTAATCCCTCCTCTTGACCTCCTGCAGGCTCCTTCTGACAGGCCTTCAAAAATGATTTGACTTTCTAACCCCAGCAAGTCCTGACTCCGCTTTGCACTCCGCAGCTGGAAGGCAGAGGGTGGCTCCCAGAATCACCAAGGACTACAGCCTAGATAAAAGACGATTTTTTTGCCAGCTTGCCCTGGTACATGATTAGAGTTCCAGCTCCTGTTGGTTTCTTGAGGAGGCAGTGGGGATCACAGGTATTTGCACCTGTGCTGGGTTTTACTTCAGTCTGAAAGGAAGATTTAAGAAAAGCTCTTCCAGAAAAGCAGCCTTTAGAACCATAAGATTGTTTGTGTTGGAAGGGGACTTGAAAGATCGTCTAGTTCAACCACTAATTTGGACTTGCTAAAAACATACTTAACTGCAAATAACCCGGGAAGGGCTCCTAGGAGCTCCCAGCTGATGTATCTGTTGGGATGCTCCCAGCCAGAAATGCTGTAATACATAAGATTACAGATTTAATGTAGAGTGGGCATGCAAAAGAAAGAGGGTTTTTAAGCACACCATGACTCAACTACTGCTTATCACAGGAAGGTCGTCCATGTAACAGCTTTTCATGAAGATAAGCGAGGTACAGCAAGATAGATAGGCAAGCAAAAATCCCCTGAGGTTTATTATGACTAAACCAGGCCAGAAAACCCCAGATTCCTTATCTTTGACACAAAAACTATGAGAGGGAAAGACTGCAAATGGCTTAAGAACTTTGCACCAAAAGCTTCAGAGCAGCTGTAGTGCTCCTTTGCTGGCTCCATATTTACTGCTTGCACTTCATGAATTTATCCCAGCTGTTTCACACTAACTTGCAAGACAAAAATTGATTACAATCTGAACCTTTTGAAGGAGGAAGGTGAGGGGGTTTTTTGGGGGGTTTTTTTTTGGTTTTTTTCTGTTTTGTTTTGTTTTTTTGTTAGTTGCTCCTGACATCTTACAAGTCGTCACACTTTTCTGACAGGAAATATTCTCTGTTAAATTGCAGAGATATATACATTCCCAATTTTTACTTTTTATAATTCTGTATTTTTAAAAATTTTTGCCTTCCTGCAATTCATGACCTTCATCTGCTCCTTTAAGCATAAATTCCCATATTTGTTTAAAAGTAAGTAGAAGAAAGTCACAGACCTCAAAATGTAGTTCATTTCACAAAGGTCACAGATATGCTGTCGTCAGCCTTGTGTGGGAGGCTTCCCCATACAGGTTTGTCTCATCTCAGCCACATCCCTGCTTCCTGAAGCTACAGCCTTCATTACAAATGAAGTCTCCTTATTTCCATAAGCATAAGCAAAACCTTCACATTACTACGGAGAGTAGGAAAGACCTAAGACATAAAACTTAGCAGACGGTGCACTGTTCTTCATGACTGAAATAATTCAGATAGAAAGGGGTGCAAAGAAAGCAGTCGTCCTCCCTTTGTCACAGGAATTATCAATTCTTCTTCAAAGAAGTTGCCAGCAATGAGAAGGCAACATCAGCTGCAAAAACCACTCTCCCATGAAACCAGTCATTGGTCAAGGCAGTACATTTCACACAGCCTCAAGTAATTAGTAATAGCCATAATTTCTTAATCACAGAAAGTCTAGCTGTTTCTTCTTAAGCCTGCTTAGTATCTCCAAAGGGCTGCTGCCATCCCAAGAAGGCTGCTACACTCCACAGGCTGCCTTATCTGGCTGCGAAGTCCCAGAGCACCAGAAACCCATGGGAAACTTTCCATCCTTCTGTGGGGCCCTGGCAAAGAAGATTTACCACACACTGACTTCTATCTGAGCCTGGCCTTGCCAAGAATTCCTAAGGCCTTTGAGGCTGACAGACACATCACCAACTTGAGCAAAAATAAAATGGCCAGAGATTATGCCCATAAAGTCATCATGATTCTAGATGCCAATCAACAAGATTTGATACATCACTGACCAACAGTCTTTGCACAAAGCAAAAGTCACTACAAGATACTTTCTACTATAAAATACTTTCTACATTTGAAAATTGCTAACGTGGGTAGCAAGCTGTAAGAGACAAAAACATGTCATTTATAGATGACTCTAAGTTTTATGAAATATCTTTATGATGCACACTAATGGCTTCACAAATTATTTCTCCACTGCTTAGAACCGATAACATTTTATATACTATTCAGCAGGCACTAGTTTGTTTTTTGTTTCTCTCTTACTGTTACTTCCTATGGTCAACCTCACACCACAACACCACCAGCCAGTGCTCACGTTAACAGCTGCAATTATAGACTACGAAACATCTTCATGGTCTACACAGTGCACGTAACATATCATGGAGGGCTGAGCGGTTAGTTAAACCATAGGAGTACTGCACAACTTTGCTAGACACTTTTAAAGTTAGTCCTGAGAGGTGTGTAAGTGTAAAACGAAAGCTAAATGCTGTAACATGGAAGAAAGGTGTACAGCAAACCCCCTGTAAAAGTGAGAGAATGTAGATAATTTAGTCAGCATCAGATTGAAAGACATCATAAGGGGTGGCACGCGCTTCCTCAGTGAAAAGCATGCCTGCTATCCCTCCCTCACCACTGAGCACTGAAATGTGCTATTCATGTCCAGCAGGTAGCACTGACTGCTTTTACTGAATTCATGTCAACTTTTGGCCCCTAAGTCACATTACCTAGAAAAATTTTCTGGTTCACACCTACTCTCTGCCCCAGCATTCACTAAGGCAGCCATTTCCTCTGAAAACAAGACTGGCAACGTGGACTTCTAAATAACCTCAGCTTTAAGCTCTCTATCATACAGAAAACATTACTGGAAGAATACCTCTTTGCCTGAATAATATATTTTGCATTTGGAACAGGTGGAAAAGCTTAATTTTCTCTCTTAATTTCAACCCAAAAGGTTACTGTAATATTGTTTTGTGTTTGTTGTTTGGCTTGAGCAGCATGGTGAATGGGTTTTAAATGGTTCTAAAACATGATAATCAATTTTTCAGTAAAATGACTGAGAATAATTGTCTCTACTTATGGTCACTCATTTCCAAATCAGCTTACTTCACAAGTAGAAAAAGCTATTTTCTCCCAACTTTCAGACCCATGTTTGATATATACATTTCTGAGCTACCTTTATTTTCTGCTCGCTTTAGAATTAGGGACATAAAATAGCGGTTTAAAAAGATTTTTAAAATCCCCAAATTTCTGCTTTAGAGAAGCCACGTTTTTATATATGGAAACAGTGCCTATTTAAGGGGCTTGTAAACTGTCCTTTAATTTAAAAAAAAAAAATTAAAAATAAAAAAGTTTAGCAGTAGGAAGGGGAAATCATACGGAAACCACATTTGAGTCAGAATACATTACTATTCAAAATTTTAATATTCAGAAAATCAAGTCTGATTTGCCATGTGATTGTTGTTACACACAGTTACTTTCCCTCATTTTTCATAGAATGCGACACTCCTAGATCTCCACACCAATCCACGCCAACTCTTGCTCCATGTGCTTCTCTTCTCATGGTTAAGATGGAGGATGGGAGACGACACACTCCTGCGTGGGTTCACTACACTTGATGGCCCAGGTACTGACTCCTGCATCCCAGCTGTCTGCCCAAACTCTCTCTGGAGCCAAGGGAGGAAAACTGGCAAGCTGAGGATACTTTCGCCTGTCCTGCTTCAGACCTCTAGGCTGAGAGAAAAACACGTCCTGAAAGTGCCAGCTCCTCAACACTGACTGTGGAAGAGTTCTAGACATCCAGCTTAAATGTGGACATGAATAATATGGGCTGGTTGCACAAGTCTGACAGTCACAGCCAGATGAAAACATTTTTATTAATCATTTTGGAGGATGATTTGACTTTGAAGCCCACTGTAATGCAGTTGCATCTAACACTGAAACCGTTTAAAAACGTCCACCTGCAAATGTAAATCACATTACTGTTTTATAGAACAAAGGAATTATAAAGCAACTTGAGTAAGAAGAAATATAGGCAAGGTGAAATTAACTGCTTTTTTGTTTAAGAAACTCACCTTATTTCCATTACCAAAGAAGAATTGATTTTCCAGCCTTCTGCAACATGTTGGAAGATTGAGGAGCCACCCTTTCGAATTATCTTATCAGAGCTATTGATCATTGATCTACTCAAACTCAGTTCACCATCTCTGCAATGCAATATAGAAAACACACAATTACATCAAGGCTAACTCCAATTTAAGTAATTTACATCCCAAGCATCAGCAATATATCCTTTTATTCACAACAAAAATAAGCAACTATTTCTTACCTTTCTAAAGAAAATAAACCGTAACAGAAAAAAATCTGAGACAGCTATCTGTGATAGCTGAGTATGCAAATCAAGAGCTTAAATATGTTTACATTTGTAAGGGAATAAGCATAATAAGAACTACAATAAACTCCAAATTGTGAATCTGGACAAAACTTTGTTAGATTTGTGAGGCAGATTCTGCACTTCCAGGTTCCAAATTTCTAGTACTAAATAAAGAATTAGGTGTTACATTTCAAGCTTTTCCCCAGTTCATAATGTGCAATAGTGGCTTAACTATTACATTTAGCCTCCTGCTGATGCTAAAGATCTTTAAGCGCCGAATTCTGGAGTTTAATGGTATAAAAAAATACAAAATTTCCCCAACACTTCATGAAACTTTTGCATGCACACATCCAAAACACCCCAATTATCTTATCCTGTCCATCAGTCTTATGATTACAACTTTTTGGCAAGGTAACCTTAAAAATAAATTCAGTAAGCTTTGGGTGATGACCAGTGAACACCTGGTGAGCTAGCACAAGTTGCAGTGATATTAGCCAATAGAATCACATAAACGGGACAAGGAAGACCAAATACTACTAAGTTTAAGCACAACTTAAAATATTAAGAGTAAAACCCATTTTTATCTCCACATCTTTCCATTATTCTCCACAGTGTTCCCATTTAAATGCCAGAGCAATGTTCAGCTGAGTTCAAACACAACTGTTAAACACATAAATATTTGATAAATATATCAAAGTTGTTGGATGCAAAAATCTACCACAAAAAAAAAGAAATCTTGTAACTCATGCGCAGGACAATAAAACACAGAAATCTGTTTCTCTCTTAAATAAGCATGCTCTGAAATACTGCCAATAACATTAACTTAACTTGGAAACAGAATATCTGACCACAGCCCCCCAATGAACAATATGGTAAAGATGTGAGACTGTAGGAATTGCTGAGCTGGGTTTTTCTGTGGCTGTAAGTTCTGATAACAATGGGATCACTGCCCTTAGTAAGAAACACGGAAACATCACTGCTGCTTACAAAGCAATAATACTTAGTAAATTATACACCAGCCTAAACACAAGCTGACCTGCAATGGGACATTAACTGAGATAAATGATCAAAAATGGTAATATGTAGTAATTCCTGAAACACGCTGTCATTGCAAAAGCCCCTATAAATAACAAACCAGTATCAAACACTTGATGAAAACCATTCTGCATTACTCGCAGCTCCCTTTCTCCCTCATCACCACGCCAACACCCTGCAGCCCAGACACCACACTGATGCAAAGGTAAGGCTGCCACCTACTGAAAACCCACAACTTTAGTTCAAGACCTCTACACAAATTACCCAAATCCTGCTAATTTGAAAGCACGTGAGGCTGCTGTAGAAGTCCCTAAATCCAACAGCCAGAATCCAACTGATACTTTTTGCTAGATTAATTTTTTTTATTCCCTAAAAACTTTTCCAAAATGGTTGTAATATTAGTTACATACATATTCCTGCATGTATTTTCTAGATGCATTGACTGCATACATCTAAAGAAAATTACACTCAGGTAAAGTTTTCCATTTAAGGGTACTTCAGAGATACCTCTAGTTTATTCTAGGTTAAATATTATTTCGGACACACAAGTGAAACAAGTGACAAAACTTAGCAACAAAATGCACTGCCAACACTTAAACCACAGCATTAGAAATGTGGTTGATTTCCATAGTCACAATTTACAACTGCAGTGAGTTACATAGATTGTACATCAAAAAAAAAAAAAAAAAGGTAAATTACGTTCTGAGAGAAATTTAACATTCATGCTGAAGTTATTATTTTGAACACAAATGTGCTCATTTATAGCCTCCTATCCCTTTTATTTGATCAATTTTCACTTAAAGCAATAGTAAAAAAATTAATACATACTAATTGATTTCAAAAACTTTCTCCAGGTTATTTGTCACTGCGTAAATAACTGAATGAAATTTGGATTAATCATTGCCAATCCCCCCGGATGTGAACAGAAGAGCTGCCATACTCTGACAGAAACTTAGAGCTGACAGTGTCAGCCTTCACTTTGGACTACCTTGCCTTGGTGACCAATCAGACCCATATAATAAAGCTCTTGTCTGGTGAAGATAGTTTATTAAATAATCTAACTGCCTTCCAGTGTATTCCACATCAGTAGAGGATGACACTGCTTAAGAAACACCACTCTGCACATAACGTGCATGTTTCATTATGTGCTTAACCTTTAAAGGGACACTGCTGTCTATCTGAAGCAGTACAGTAATGGTCCCACCACACTTTTCTATGCAGGCACACAGCTGGTTTAATGTTTCTTATGTAATCCGTACATAGTTGCTCCATTTTGGATTTTCGTGGCTTTACCTCTGGTGCCACTAATAGCCACAGAACGGGCCACCTGGCACACCCATAACTTCTGAAAGTAAAACAACCCATGGAAAACTAACTTTGCTGGCCCACATAGCCAGTCAAAAATAACTGAATGTCCCAAACCCCTAATTCAGGGGAAAGGCAAGTGTGACATCAACAGGGGCAGCAGTTATGAGCAGTACATTTTTTAGGGTGATTTTTCTGCTCCATACAGTAAATAGTGGGATGACAGGCTGTAAAGAGAAAAAAGAATTAAACAGAGAAAGTGAACAGTACCATACAATACAAGAAGTCTCCCTGATAAACAGAGCTATCACAAAATGACGATTCAGAAGCATATTAGAGCTGTATTTTAAAAGGTTTGTTAGGAACATACCTATACACACTAAACACACTTGTTTCCTTTCATCTAATATTAAAACAACGCCTAATTTAGGTAAGTTTTAAGTTGTGTCAAACAATGTGCGGCAAGCTGAAGGCAGTTTTTTCTTTGAAAACTTATATAATGTCTGAACAATTTCATCAGTTCCTTCTAGTGAGAGAGGAAGGAGCACATACGAAGAAACATGGGTATCAATGACAATTCTACCTCATGCGTTCATTTTCATCGGTTTTCACACAGCTGTGACCCCAAAATTTTAAACTTCTGTACACCTCCTAAGAATACAGATAGCTTTGTGGCAGAAACCGGGTTACACCCAGGCTGAGCAAGAGGAAGATATACCAGCAAGTTGTGAAAATCTTGAACAAAGGAAGCAAACACAGCACACTCACGGGTGAGGAGAGCCCCTGCTGCCAGCACCCGCCGTGCCACAGCTGCCCAGCTGTGCCCAGCTGTGCCCAGCTGCCCGTGTCGCACTCCCCCACCAGACTGCCTGGGAAACAGGGATGTGCTTTCTGTCTCTAACTCCAGGGCCAAACAGGCGATGATTGACTCAGCTTCCTCCAGGCCTGACGGGGACTTACAACCCCCTTATGCCTCCCCCTTAAATTAAGGCAAGGGCTTAGACAAGAGGACAAAAAAAATCTGCTGTGAAAGAATTCTAGCCATGCCTAGCCCCATGCACAAGCAAACAGAAAGTGTGAGTTCCCACTTAGCTTTTACAGATTACATGAAACAACCAAGAAATGTATGCATTGCTCCAGTGAAAATAAAATCTTATACACCTCCAAGGAAGAAACAGCTTAGCTGAAAACCCAACACCTCCAGAGAACAGCTACAAGTTGGGAGAAAAATGAGGAATGCAGGCATTCCCGTACATAAAGAAAAAGCTGAGATGCAAACAGAAGAATGGCAAGGCACTCTTTGCCTTTCATTTTGAGTCAACCACAGGCAGCAAAGGGAAAGTATAAAACAGACGATCTCGGCGAGGGACCAGCCCTTCCAGCGGAGGAAGCTGGAGAGCTAACGGGGATTACCCAGAACAGTAATCCTTAACAAAAAGCCAAGTCAAGCAAAGCTCCCAGGCAAACTTCAAAGACGGAAGCAGACGTTCTCCTGCATCCCAACACGCTTGCCTGCGAAAGGAAAGGAAAGGAACCGAGGCACAACGCGCTCCGGCCGCCCCCTCGGCTCGTCCGGGCCTCCGGGGCAGCCGCGGACAGGTGAAACTTCCCAGGAGAGCCCCGTCGCGGCGGCCGAGAGGGCATCCTCAGCAGCAGGGCAGCTCCCGTGCTTTTCCCGTCCGCACCCTGCGGCCGCCGAGCCCCGCCGAGCCCCGCCGGGCTGCGGCACACACACACACACACCTGGCAGCCCGGGCGGAG
>VWZN01003553.1:0-13608 GCA_013396955.1 Regulus satrapa | reverse complement strand
TCACAAGTTTTAAAACTAATTTTCATTATAATTTGTTCTTGAAAAGCTCATAGTGGGTAAATTTGCCTCATGAGTTAAAAGGAAGATGTGCAACAAGTGGACAGGTTCCTACTTAGAGTGAAGACTGTGATAGTGTTTCATGGGTTTTTTTAGTGACAAAATACTCAGTTCTTTGCTGACTTTATTTTCCATTCCTTGCAACTTACTGTGTCAAGTGTTCATGGAGATATCAGCTAAAACAATATTAGTTTTAAAATAGAGAAAGTTAAGACCATAAACTTTAGAATTGTGTCTGGAAATTGGGTTAAACTACCATGACAAAAGCTTCTGCTATGGTTCTGGTTTCTGAGGAGGCTAACAAAAAGTCAGAGTAGGTTTATCTACTTTTTTTGCTCTCTATGTAAGGTAAAGGTATTGAAATAACAAAACCATGGAGGAGCAAGTTTTCAAGGTAAAAGTTGTTTACTCTTTCATTTTATATTTTATTCTTTAAAAGGTTAAGAGTGGAGTTTTGACTGTTTCTAAGCACATTTCTATTAGTTAAAAGTACTTTTATTCTTTCAATACAGAAAGATACATTCAGATCCCTATCATAGTAAATTCTAACTCCATGTGCAAAGTTTTGACAAAGGAATTTTAAATATTCTTTTTCTTTTCCCAGTACATTTGCTTGTTTGTCTAGTTCAAGTTTCCTTTTTAAATGTTATATTGATGCTTAGTTTCATCTTGCAGAGATTTTGGTAAAATAAAGAATTTGAAAAAAAGTGCCTTAAACATCACTGAACTACTTTCATTGCCATCTTTGTGAAAAATCTGCTGAATGATTTTCAGCAAGTATGAGTTTAGATAGTAAGCACTACAATATAAATAAGAAAAATAGCATTTAAAACAGTAATGTATTAAATTAATTTCATTTACTGCAGCTTCTACCCAACATAATAACAGAATTTTAAAATATTATTAATTAGATTACAAAAAGAAAGAGCATGCTGACTCAAATTTTTTATTTCTTCTGTCTCACAGCATGGTCTTGGTTTCTGTTTGGAAAGATGCAGTCTGAAACTCCCTGTGAAACAGAACTGTCTGCCTGAGATATCTTAAATCCATTAAAAATATTCATGCAGAGAACTGGTTTTGCTCAGCAGGATTTAAAGGGCATTGCCAAGAAAATATAAATTTCTAAATTTATCTAATTTTCTTTTGAAGCGAAGCCATATCTCACTTCCTTAAAGAGGAAAACATGCCACATTTACCAGTGTCAGAGCTTTTCCTTTTGCCCTGAGTTAGCTTAGTACAGGGATATTTAATCAATGAATCTGCAGAGACAATCATTCAATTGTTATCCTTTATTTAAATTTGAAAGGAGCAGGATGATTTCCGTTGGTAAAAAGTATCCACTGATCCTAATAAAGTGAGCACAAGTTATAAGTGTTTGATAATGGGGCCACAGCAGTTTAGGGGACAATATATAGCAAGCCTGTTTTAAAAAATACAGCATAAGGCAGTGTTTTCAGGTTCTGACAGAGATAGCTAGACAAAAGTCATGCAGACTAGCAGCACAATGGATGAGTTATTTCCATCTATCATAATTCTGAGATCTAGAAAAATTGGTTTGCTTGCTTTGCATATTTGCAAGTATTTAAAAATCCAGAAAAAAGTATATTCCACTGCTAAGAATTTAGAAACAAATGCTTTAAGAAATTCTTCTGGCTGCTTGCCAAGAAAAGTCTTTAAGCTTTCCTATTCAATGTTGCTAGCAGATGAGGTTCAGTTCTTGTTTGAATTGTGTTCTCTTCTCTGAAATTCTTGGCACTTCCAAAAATAGTACTTCTTAGTCTTTCCTGAGCTGCAAATCCTCTGTTGCCTGCAATTGTGATGATGTATTTCACCCTTGGATATTTCTGTGACTGTGGAAATCTGACAATCCCTTTTAAAGTGAGATCATCTCTGGTTCCATACAAAGGAAAGACCTTTGCTAGGGATGGGAAAACCAAAGTTAAATTATATTTATCTTCTATCTCTTTATTAAGTTGAATGCAGTTATTCTGTTCCTTGTACGATTTGTCAGAAAGAAGAAAACATAACTTCATATTGAGGCTTTTTCCAAAGAGATTAACACCATTTCATAGAGTTGCACAATACCGTGTGTATCCAGAGCAATAATCAATACCATTAAATAGTGACAAATATTTTTACAGTATTTTTTGTTAGAATTTTTAGCTCTAAAAATGTAATGAAGCATTGCTGTGCTCTTGCTATTAGCTTGCTCTCTTGCTGTTACTATGTATTTCAAATATTCAATGTTGACAAAGTATTCTGCATATGTAGATTTAGAGCTAAAAGTTCAGCATTTGAAAATCAGACGAGGAAATTGATAATATTTTATATTTGAACACCTACCCAAATGAGGACTAGCTTTGTATTTTTCTAGACAGCTACCCTTTATTTAAGAAAGAAAACACCAAAAGACAACAAAAGATAAACCTTGTAAAGATAGAGATTCCACAATAAATCTGTGAGGTCTATTCTCTTAGTTCTTTATATCTTCATTAAAAATATTTCTCTACTGCCTAACCCAAGGTCAAATATGATTCTTTTCTTTTGCAGTCTAATCAAACATTGACAAGTTTTGTTTTTGTCTAGTAGGTTTCTCTGTATTTGAAGGATCTTGTGTGATCCCTTGTCAGATTTCCCTTCAATTCCAAGCTGTCCAGACAGGGACTCTTATCACAATGCCTGTGATCATAGTCCAGTCAGTTCTTGATTCCTATGACCTGTAACAAGGTGCAAAAGGAACACTCAATGTATTATTGTTCCATCCTCCTGGATTCCTAATGCTCTACTAAGTAGCATCTGAACTGAATATATTAGTTATGCTGTTAGTTTTAAAGAGCAATGGAATGAAAATTTAAGATGAGAGTCTTGCTTTTTCATATAAATATCAACTTCTTATATTCCATGTATTTATTAAACCAGAAGGTTTTCACAGAAGTTCTGAGCTAGTTACGAGCAGACAGCAAGCTGTTACGGTGCATTTCTTTTACAGCAGTGATCTTCTCAGATTGTTACCTAGAGACATTTTGAAAATCCTCTGTAGTTGTGCCTTAAGATGGGACAAAAATATCTTCAATTTCCTGGCATTAGTCAATCTGATGGGAACGTTATTGCAAATAACCATATCATAACAGAACATGTGCTGATGTTTCTGCAGAACTCATACCTTTCTATCAAGCACAACCTCCTTAGTTTTTTGCAAGATAAAATTTATATTAACAGACTTATGTATGCTGGTCAGAGTCTGGAAAAAATAATATTTGTGAATTTGCCTTCGGAGGGAATTTACCAATTTCATGGAAATATATTCTTATCATGGTGGAAAAAGTTCCTTTTAATAGGAAAAGAAAAAATACCATAGAATTTTCTGTATTATACTAACAGGCTTTTCTCTGATTTCTATTCATAGTTATTATTTTGCAGTACTTTAATAAAAAATTAAAGGCTCCTTTTTCTTCTTATGATGGTAGAAACTTAAAAATCTTGACACTTCTCTGGAAATCTAGTTCTCGTATTCATAGTTCTAGAACACATAGTTCTAGTATTCATAACTTGACTTATCACTTAGACCAGTACATCAGTTTGATATCTGCGGGTGGTCACTAAAAAAACCCACATCCAAACAAGTGAGAAAGATGAGCTTGTGTTTGATCAGTTTATTTTATTGTAAATGCACTGATAACTGCTGCACAACTGTCTAGCAAATGCAATAACTCTTTGGTTAATGAGTTGAGAGCTATCAAAGAAGGAAAGTTGTCATTTGCCATTTTCCAGAATGTACGACATTCCTATACTGTCTGACTTAGACATAAGCCTCTAAACATATGTTTTCAGGAAAAGCAAGAAGAAAAGCAAGGAAGATACTCTTTTCCTAGTGCCTTTTTCTCCTAGGTCTTCATTGTGCTCTTTGGTATGATTTTAGTCTTCAGGATTCTGGTTACCTCTATCTTCTGATTTATTTTTTTTTTAAATAAAAATTGCACTGATGGCACAGTAATTGAAAGTAAAGTGACCTGACTGGTGTATGGTATTAAAAGGAAATGCTAGAAATAACACTTGTTCTCTCTCATTTTCTGCTTCCTAAATCACGTTTTTTTGCGTTGTATCCTCTCAAGTCTACCATGATGATCTGTTGAGGTGCTGAGAAAATCCATATATTAGAAAACAATGATCAGAAAAAGAGGAAAGTGCTGCTTTGAAGGAGTGCTCTCTGCAAGCCAGCTTGTACCCTATTATCTCACTGTGGTACTCTAACTCTGGCTAGATGCCAGGTGCCCACCAATGCCACTGTAAGACTCCACTCCAGTGCTGGACAGGGAGAGAATATAGAACAAAAGAAAGATGGAAATAGGGATTGCAGTCAGTTGTCTCTGTTTTTTCTTCCTCTGGGGAAGTCTCGCTGCTCTCTCCACTTGCTGCTGTGAAAGTTGTTTGCTTTGTTTTGTTCTCTGTTTTTTTGTGGTTTCTTTCTTTCTTTTTTTTTTTTTTTGGGGGGAGGGGGTGTGGTTGGTTATTTTTGGTTGGTTTTTGGTGGGGTTTTTTTCCCCCCTTATTAAGCATGTTATCCCAGAAGTGCTACCACCATTGCTGATGAGCTTGGCCTTGTCCAGTGTCAGGTCCATCTTGAAGCTATCTGGCATTGACTCAGTTGGATATAGAGGAAACTTGTCACAGAAGACACCCCTGTAGTCTCTGTTCCACCCTTTAAAAACCTTGCCACCCAAGCCAGTGCCATATGCCTGTGTCTGGGTTCTCCATGGTCTTTGCAGCTGTGAGACTGGAGGAGGCTTAGCAGGCTGCCTAGGGTGGCAGCTGTGCTAATGCCAAAACAGAATCAAATGCTGTTTTCTCCTTCTGTGCTGTTATCAGTACAGCTCTAAAGATATTTCGAATGAAATTGAGCAGAGGCTTCTTGTTTAGGAGCAATGATATTTCTTCCATTTCCACACAACAAATTTCCCTTTTGACTGGAACAAATTATATAGCTCTCACAGCAAAGAGAAATGAAAGAAATGTCAGGACTATCATCCAAGGTGGAATCCAATTCTTACCTATTCTGTTACAGAAATTTGAATCAGAATTATTATCTCTTCTATGAAGGCTCTGCTTATGGACATAAAGTAATACAGTTCAAGAGAAATTGCTAATGATTTTATATGGAAAGACTGGTTGGGAAAATATGACTTACTAAGAGATGATTCTCCTTTAGTCAGAAGTAGTTACCCTTATTCCAAATGAAAATAAATACATTTATATCCTCTTTCCTTAGAGTGTTCAGTGTTAAACTCAATTGTTCACATTATCTGAGATCTGCATTTGTCCTGTGACCTATTTCTTGAAAAGCCAAAGCTGCATATATGTATGAATGGTTCACTCTATCACAAGGGCTTTCTAGAGGGAAGTCAGAGGTAGTTAAATGTATTTCTTAGTGTTTTTCTTATGATTTGGATTTACTGTGCTCCTATTGCCAGCAATGTAACTGTTATACACTTTAAAACATTCACTGTATGCACCTAGATATTAACAAGCAGAAAAAAATCCAGACTAAATTTGTATCAAATATACTAATTTGTATTTTTCAGGAATAATATGCAAATTTCAAAAATGTTTCAATACATTTTGAATATTCACACAATTTTTCTTCTTAGGGGAGTGAGTGTGGGATAGAAAAATATTTTCTCATAATAACCTAGTTTCCAATACTTTCCCTCTATTCTGACATAATCTTTGCACTGAGCCAGTGGGGTGATTCTGTTCTGAATTTTAAGGAAATGAAAGCATGTACTTAAATATGTGCTTCAAAAGATGTCTAATGAAAGTGATGAGAGGAATTTACTTCATTGTAGTAGTCAATACTTTCTTAATTAATAAACTCTTGCAGTTATTTCCCTTTGAGATTAAAGTATATCTGAACTTTTTGAGGAGTGGAGGAAGAAGGTTGAAACAAAATCATGGGTTTGTAATGAACAGTATGAATTTCTCACATCTCCTTTTTATGAGCATGAATGGATCCTTTATTTTCTAATAACTTTGATTCTATTCATTTAGGAAATTTTCACCTCAAAGCAAACTTCATTCCTTTTCAAATGACTTCTCCTCATAAAACAAACAAACAAAAACAACTCAACAAACTGTTGTCTCCCTAATCTTGTTAGTTTCCCTTTACAAATATTTATTTTTCTACAATGTTTTGTGCATAATAGCATCCAAATTTATTTCATATTTACCTCATGCACAGAGATGCACACTTATCCAAGGTATGCTACTGCTCCCTGGCTTATATGAAGCTATGCATGATTCTGCTGTCTTCACAAGCACAGCACCTTAGAGATATAGAACCACAATAAAAAACATAGCCTGCAGTCACTGACAGATAATCCCCCAATGGGTGCCAAAAAGCAGTGTTGGGTTGACCTTGGCTGAATGCCAGTGCCCTCCAAGCTTCTGTATTGCTCCCTTTTCTAGCTAGACAGGGAAGACAAAATGATATAAAAAATGACCATTTACTAAAGCAAAAGCTTGTATTTGCATAAGCAAATAGAAAACAAAAAAAGTTTATCCTCACTTCCCATCCGTGAGTGACGTTCAGCCACTTTCCAGGAATCAGAACTTCAGCATGCATAGTGGTTGCTCCAGAAGGCATTGTGAATAAAAAGGGTCATGTTTTTCTGCCCCTGCAGTGATGTCCTGCCACAATGCAGCAGCCCAGATGAGTTTACCCCTGTTTTACCAATTGCTGTGATTCCAGTGGCGCAGCCACCCCCACAGGGCATTAACCACCATCCAGGAGCCAGTATAAATTACAGGCCATTTTTCTCCTTCAGCATTCTCTAGGGCTAGTTAGATGGCTTGACTCACCTTCTGCTTCAGCAGTCTCAATGACTCGTCCTCTGGGACTCCACACTGCAGCTTTCTGATGGTTTCCTACCACAGCAGGAGTCATCAGTAAATACAGCATAGCCTCTTGCATCTTCTGATAATTCATTATATGGTGGTGCAGTTTGGGCACGAGTCACCTTCTCAGGCAATGCTCCAAAATCCCTGCCTTTGTCCAGTCCATAATCTCTTCTAGGATTCTTGGGCAATGGGGTTTCCCTAGTCAGGCTCTTTTTTAATCAATGCCACCCACTTTGAACATCCAGTGCAGCACAAGCAGTTGTGGGACCAAGTTCCCTCCCTCACCTCTGTGAATTGCATATTTAACAATTATCATTGAAATCCATATGCATCACAGAGGTTACAGCATAATAGGATTTATTAATAAACATACTAATGATAGAAAATTGTAACAGGTTAAGTTTTGAAGATTGCTGATGATGGTAACTGACTGCAAAAGCAAATTTGAAGCAATATAAAGGTGAGTTCCAATCACCAATGGAAACCACCTTGAGTTATTAATTTAGTGCTCATGGAGGAAGGTTCTTCCCTGTGGAAGAGAAGACAAGTTTAGCCAGACAACTGAACCCAGAAAGTACTATGTAGTCTTTCTTGATTTCTCTGCATTACCAACTCACTTTTATACTATTTCATAAGGTGGAGCTTGAGTAAATTTAGCCACTTTTGTAGATGATTGGTATAAAATTATCTTGCTTTTCTCTTAAAAGATGTAGTCAATAAAATATGGTGTGCATACTTGGTGAGAGGTGGTCATACTGTGGGAGCAAGTAATTTTGGGATGAAGGTGAGAGCTAATATTACAATTAGATAATGCATTGAGCTTATCTGAGGGGAGTGATATCCCCACAGTTGCTGGTTCAGCAGCAGGGCTGAACCTGGGCTGAGAGCTGCTATGTGCTGTATCAGACACATGGAACCATCACAGTGCCAGCCCTGTGAGGATTGCAGCAGGGACTGGCAGTGGTGTTTCTGCTCTACTCCATCATTCATTTCATCCCTCAGCATGCACTTGAGGTTCTGGGGAATGTATGTGGGGAATCATCATGGAATAGATTTTGGGCATGTCGACTGCATTCCATTCAGGAAGTAGCAGCTGTATTTCACCCTATCATTTCCATACTATTATAACTTCTGTTAGAATAGGAATATAATTTCCCAATTTTCTAGTTTTATCTGCTGTCATCTTCCCATAGATACATTGTATGCCTTCAAAAAGGCTCTGTAATAATCCCTATATTGTAGTACTGCACATGACCATTTTAAGTCTGTATGCACTTTAGTGATTATTTAGTATTATTTATTATTTAGTGATTATTTATCTGTTAATATTGAAAAGAGTATAAAAAATACCAAACCTGGAAGAAAAAAAAAAAAAAAAAGAAGGAGATTAGGGTAATTTATTTAAATGAAAACAAAATATATTCCAATGTTTTTATTCTTGTTCTGAGAATGTAATGACTGGTTTGTCTAACCTGCTTCTAATGCATGTCATCTATTCAAAAATTTACTGATGGAAAGAATGTATGAGCATCAGATGACCAGTTCATTTATGCATATGACCTTAACAATGACTTTGGGAGCTGTTAGCAGAAAAACAAGGACTACAAAAACACAAAAATAAATATAGACAGAATCACTGAAAAACTCCTGAATAAATTTATTTGTCTTTAATTCAGTAATTACTTATGCAAGGTAAACCCATGCCTGTTTGGAATAAAATTTATGAGGATGAATTGTTACCATCCTAATTTATCCTTTGCTTTAATCTTAAGTGGCAAAGCCATGTGCTTCCCTTTGCTTGCAGCACTGTAACATTTTAATGTTGTTCCATATCTCTGTGGTGCATGTAATAGAAAAGCTTAATTAAACTGCATCTGGCTTCAGGTGGTCACACAAGCTACAGCTAAGAGGCTTGGCATTTCAGCTTAGTTAAATGTCTCCAAGTACCGATTTCTTCTTTATATTGATAGATACAAGGTAGCATGGCCTTTGAGAGCCATCTAGCATGAATGAAAAGTGCATGATGATTAGTGTCTTTGTTAAGCAGGTAGAGCTTATGCACACATGAGGTGTGTGCATCAGATAACTTTGGGTTGGCTTAAGTAATTAAATCAGGCTTGGAATTTCTCAATCAAGTACATGGCTACCCCCATGTCAAGTGTTGTTGTAGGAATTAGCACCTTATGTGTTTCTGACGAAACATTTGAGAGAGTTGTAAACCTAATCAGCATGCCTGCTGCAGGAATGTTGTCTTGTTGATTTTCCATAGCATCCTTCTAGCTGTGCGTTCATACAGGAGATTGGACATGTAAAGAAATTACCATGTATGTTTAGAATATGTGGTAGTATTATTATAATGCCAAAGTTCTGAAAATGTTCTATATTTTTTAAAATAACATTTGAACCTGCCAGCCAATCATTGCATTATTCATTGCTTTTCTACTTAAAAACATTATCTGCAAACTAATCACAGAATATTTTTTCATTTAGTATCCAACTCAAGTACTGATTTCTTATATAGGATTCTGTTTTGAAAAAAGTATGGGGGTGGGGAGGAGAGGGGGGGAAGTATATTTTGACAAGCTTGTTTCATTTTCTTCCATTAAGAAGCCAGTTTTCATAAATGACATGTTGCTGCATCTGTGAACAGCCATGCAGACCCTTGGAGGTAGGTAGAATGGGGATTACAGACCGCTGCATCCTAGAGAAGCTTCTTACAGTTTGATTCTCCTATTTTCCTTCTCTGTTTACTTTTGGGTTTAATTTCTTCTAAGCAAACCTAGACAGATTTGTTCTCTTGATTCCTTTGTACTCTTCAGCTAAATGAGCAAGCAGAAGCCTACCACTGCATGTTTTGATTTGTCTAGGTTGTTCACATCACTTCTTTTAAGAATATGAAATTTCCTATGCTTTTGGTCACCATTTAATTTCAAGTGGTGTCATATTTAATTCTACTTCTGAAATAAGAGGAAATATTTGCTACTATATTACATTTAGGAGGAAGCAATAATAAATTTTCTTTTCATCTGCAAGTTTGCACAAAGACTAGAGCAATATGAAGCATAAAATGAACAGTGTATTTTGTTCCCAGAGATCCCTTTCAGTTTAAAGCATCTGTGCTTGGCAGCACATATAGATAGGAACTCACATCTGTCATGAGTTCCACAGAAATTATTTCATTTCAAAATTTTAGTTAATATCAGTGTTTTAGATTGTTTCCACCAAGTTTTTCAAAATACGACCTTGGTAGCTGAGGTAACCAGGAAGCCTACCATTTGGCAGATGCTATTCCCTTAGAGCCTACTGGGCTAGCCAGCAAAGACATCCCAGAGGCCTTCCACATAAACGTTTTAAGAATTGAGGAAACCAATTAATTCTGACTATGTGATGCACAACATAATTTTCCTGCATGTGCACTACACAGACTTTGTGTTTATGTACATTTGCAGCTCCCCAAGGGTACCATGGTGAAATAGGAAAGCAAAGATCTGCACTGATTAATTAGCAAGTTTCAAAAAAATATTTAATTGCAAATTTGTGTGTCTCTAACCAAACCAATAAAAGGAAATGGCAATTTTAGACTCTGCTGTAAAAATGCTTTTCACAATCAACTTCTTAGCAGATATTCTACTGATCACAAAAGTCTAGTTAGAATAAATCTTTTCTGGAGCAGAAATAATTTTTCTTAATATTTGGGAGCCACAAAATATAACCATGGGAAAAAATATCACCATCTTTCTTTCTTGTTTTCATTGGTATAAACAGAAGAAGTAAGAAAACACAGGAAAAACCCCAAACAATGTGGAACCAAAGATATTGTGAGAACTGGGTAAAAAATAAATGACCAGCAGTAACAGGAAAAGAAAGTAGTAATTGCTAAGAGAGGGCATTACAGGCATGCCATTTATAGGCATGTTTCCATATGCACATTTTTGGGTCTAATAACAAAAATATTGAATTGCAAAGTTAAAGTTGGCACAGTCTGTCTTAAAAATTGCCATGCCTTTTAAAGAACCTTTGAATTAAAATTCTTCAGTTTTCTTCAATACCTTTAGTTCAAGAGAATCAGACTCCTCAATATATTCTACAGAATAAAATGAAATAATAAATTGTTCATGCCTTGAAAATTATAATGTCTTGTCCTTCATTGTGTTATAAAAGTAATGCAACATCAGTTCTATACCCTTCTGCAACAAGGACATGCAATAAGAAAATCCTAATAAATTGCCATGTGGAGAGCTAGAATAATCTGAATATCCAAAATGGAAAGAATTTAGGTGGGTTTTTTTTTTTTTGAGGGTTTTTTCATATATTATATTTATCCATAAGTTAAATATATCAGTTAATTATCATTAAAGATTATCCCATCTTTGCTCTTATAAAATTACTGTGATTTTTAAAGTCAAATTTTCTATTCAAAATCATAATCTATCATATATAGATTATGATATCATATTATCATATATAGATAATCTATTATATATAGATATATTTTTATATCATGTATAAGAAATGCTATAAATATAGATTCACATATAGATAATAGAGAGGTATGAGGTACCCATTGTATGAAATTATCTATCCTCAGTTGGAAATTTTGCTGATGTTTTCATAATTTACTTCTCAAATTCTCAACTTCTGTTATGCATATATATTGACTTTTATAAAGGAAGAAGATTTTTAAAATTACTTTAAAATTATTAATATTGTGGGATATTGTTCTGGATAAGGTGAAATATGACATTTACTTTGTGTTTGTGTACTTTTTGCTTTTATTCTACTGAATTGTGGGAATTACAACTTTATAATGCAAAAGTAGCTTAGTCTAGAGAACCTGCACTAATTAAACTTTCAAGTCTTATAGTTATGATCTGCTATGTTGTTTTGGGTCAAAGCCACATTTTCATTAAGGAATTACTTGAAAACAATAATGCATTAGTAAAAAATAAAGCTAAAACTTTGGCAACTCAGCTTATTAAAAAAACGCCCTGTAGTCTATTGTTAGATAGCTTAAATGGCTTAATGTCAGCTTGAATGTTCACTCCATCAGAATGATGTGGGCAAAGCTTGTGCTTTCTTTCTGATCTTCAACTTTCCATTGAAAATTTGTACTTTTAACTGTGGGGCTTTGGAATTGGTTTGAAGAGACATTATTGCATTTCTGACGTATGAGGTTCTTCTAAAGCCACTTCTATGTATGAATACTAATATTTTCTTTCATACTGTGCTAAGTATGTTGTAGTGCTCCAAATCTTTTCCATCAGGATTTATTTAATCACTTTCCCCAAATTACACTCTTCCAGAGTATTTCCTTTCTTGCTCAATATGTACAATCATAATTTCATTATTGATCTGTCCTTTGGAGAAATGAATTCTAATCAGTGAAAGATACTGGGGACAGAAGATTAAGAGTATGAACATGCACACTTGTTTTTGCCAATTATTTAATGCAATTTTTGTCTACAAGTAAAATTAGCTTACTCATACTAGAGTGTGAAAAAATCCACAGGCACTTCTATGAAATCTTTCTGTTATAAGGCCAAATATTTGATGAGATAGCTTCTGAACTTACAGGACCAAGTAAATCTTGGTATTCAGTTAAAAAATAAACACAGTTAAAAAATAAACACATGGCAACAGGGATACTGCTTTGAGACTGTCTTCATGTCTGTGGTGCGGATGCATGTAAGCATTTCTATAGCAACTGTTCAAAAATTCCAAAGAAAACTCTGGTGCTGGTAACTAAAGAAAATTACCTTGAAAGTTTGAATGGTTGGACTACATACTTCAACTGAATCTTAGAGCTTTCACACTAAGCCTACCAATTACCTTTCAGAAAGCTTAGTTATATATTGTTCTCATTTTTACCAAGTTTTTCTCCACAGTAATTTTGTTAAATACATCACTCAATTGCATGACTATGTTCTACAATCATGCACAGAAATTTGAAGATCTCTCATCTTTATTGAAGTCCTTTTCCTTTGCCATGGATTTATAGATAGCTTTCAAATAGTCAGAAGGGTTAGGGAGAGGGGCTGTTCTGGAGAGCAGGGAGAAGAATCAGAGCCTGATTCCCCTGTTCCCTAAAACGGTGGGCTAACAGCTAGATTGCAATCACATTTCTTTCTCATTTATCAACAGGATAGCTTTTCTTTTTCCTCAAAGTAGCCTACAGGCATATTGTCCCCAAAATGTGTTCTTTCTCCTGGTGTCCAAGAAGCTGAGGCACAGAAAGGGCTGAGATATTTGTTAATTATTTCATGTCTGTGCAGAGATGGGTGTTAGGAAGTAAATGCATAAATTTAACACCCAGTTATATATCCAAGCAGCATATTTATAGTTTTAAAATTCATCAGTACAGGTCTGATTTATCTAATTACTAAATATACATCTACTTAATAGCTATTGGACAACCTTGCTCCCTTTGATTTAAAGACACAATACTTATATTTAGTCCGCATGTTCAGTGAGTAGAGACCTTTATTTGGAGGTGGGTAGCTAAGATTTAGATGTGTGTTTTTCACATTATAATGAGCAAACTTCAATCTAAAGGCCAAGTTATTAGCTGATTTAGTCAACTTGAATAAAACTTATGGTGCATTGCCAAATACAGGGTATAGTATCTAGTTCAAGGTCCCTCTGTTCATGTCGTATCTT
>VWZN01003528.1:1662-14166 GCA_013396955.1 Regulus satrapa | reverse complement strand
GTTTTGGGCCTGTTTTGCTCTTTCTCCTGGTCCTATCTCACAGCAAGGGATAAGTAGGTAGTTCTGGCAAGTGCACAGACATTTTATATACCACTGAAACCAGAACAGCAGGTCACCGCTGCCACATTTTCTGATGGTGCACTCAGCCTATGGAGGGAGACATTCACAATTCAACAGGTGATTTAAATGGTCATAACTCATCCAAATCAAAACAAATTACTTCCAGTATAAGTTTTTGATTTTTGGTTGTTTTTTTTAAAGTTTCATTCTTATGGCAGGTTTCTTCTTGGAATACTCAGAAACTTTCTGAGCAGTGTTCCAAAATAGGTAATTTTAAAATATTGCATAGATTCTTATGGTTTTCTCCCACTTGCACTCAGAATTAATCTGAAAATACCTAGGCTTTTAAAATAAAGTGAATGGCAAAATTCAAATAACAGAAATAAATATTTAAGAAAGTATTTAGAGGGGAAATACAGAGAAAAGTTCATTTTAAAAAGTAATTATTATGTTGCTGTTTTAAAGAGGGCAAAATCTCCATTTGGTTGCAACAGGGGTTTTTTATTTATTTCTTTAACTAATAAATTTTCTCCTTCTTATGTAATTTTTTTCTTTTCACATGCTTTTCTAGAGGTACTACTATCAAAAATACTAGGTGATTAGCTATCACAAAAGTGCAGTTTTGAATTTTCTTGGTGGCAAAAAGCATAAAAGAAGTCCTGGATATCTCTGTGTCTCAATCTCTCATGTGACTGAGTGAGAATCCAAGGCTCCTAATATGTGGGAATTCAAGGTTCCTAATATGAGAAGGAAAGTCTGGAACAAGGGAGACTTCTTTTAAGAAGAGGAGCAGGTGAGAGAACACTTAAATAAATAGAATATACTTATGTTCATTGGACTTGATGGGGTTCACCCCCAAGTCCTGGGTGAGCTGCTCAATGTTTTTCATAGGCCACTCCTGAAATGCACAAAGGACAAGAATGTTACTTGGAATGGTCAGCTGAAACTTGTGAAGGAGGAATCTTCCTTAACTGACTTATAAGTTTTTGTGTTGAGTTGCCCATGTCAGTGGATGATGGAGAACAGCAGATGTTGTTTACACTGCCATTTATCACCAACACATTGAATCTGAGATTATTTTTAACTAGATGTCAGGCAAACATGATGATGAAGGATGAGCAAAGGGCTGATGTACTCCATATCTCCTTTGCCTCAGTCTTTAACAGTAAGACCACTTGTCATCGTGGTACCCAGCCCCTGAACTGAAAGACAGAGATGGGGAGCAGAATGAAGCCCCCATAATCCATGAGACAATGGTACATGAATGATCTGCTGTGCCACTTAGAACACAGAATTTCTTGGGATTCACCCAAAAGTAGTGGCAGAAGAGGTCACCAAGTCACTTTCAGTCTTTTATCTTCAGACCTGGTCAACAAGGGAGGTCCCAGGTGACTGGAAGTTGTCATATCTGACATCCATCTACAAGAATGGTTGGAAAGATGATTCAGGAAATTACAGGCCTTCATCACTACAGCACTGCTTCAACCTGAGAGCAGAAAGGGAACTCATGGGGCAGAACCCCTTGAGTGCCATCAGGCAAAAATACAGAACAGCTAGTAGGTCATAGTTTCAAGGGGATTTCAACACCATTTGTAACAGCATTCTCCTGGAGAAACTGGATGCCCATGGATACGCTTTGAATAAAATAGATGCTGGATGGCTGGGCCTGGAGAGTGCTGGTGAGTGGATCTAAACTCAGGTGACAAGTCGGCTTCCCCAGGGCTCAGTACTGGGTCCAATCCTGTTTAATATCTGCAGCAGCAATCTGGACAAGAGGATCAAGTGCATCCTCAGTAAGTTTTCAGACAACAACACGCAGTTGGGTGGGAGTGCTGAAGGGTAGACAGGCTCTGTAGAAGAGCCTGCATATACTGGATCTGTGGGCTGAGGACAGCAGCATGGGGATCAATGAGGTGTTGAGCTCTGCCCTTGGATCAGAGCAACCCCACACAGCACTACAGGCTGAAGGAGTAGTGGCTTGAGAGCTGCTCACCAGAAAGGGACTTAGTGGTAGTGCCTGATAGCCAGCTGATATGAGCCAGCAGTGCGCCCAAGTGACCTAGAAACCCAACAGCATCCTGGCTTGTACCAGCAATTGTGTGGCCAGCAGGATTAATCAGGGATCATTTCCCTGTACTGGGCACTGGTGAGGCTGTACCTGGAGTGCTGTGTTCATTTTTGGACCACTCACTTCAGAAAGGACATTGAGGGGCTGGAGCATGTCCAGAGAAAGGCACTGCAGCTGATGAAGGGTGTGAAACACAAACCTTATGAAAACAACTTATGGAAGAGTGCCACAAAAAAAAAGAATACTCAAAGAGGATTTTATCGGTCTTTACATTTACCTGAAGGGAGGTTGTAATGAGGTGGGTGTTGCTTATTTTTCTCAAGTACCAAGTGACAAAAAAAAAGAAAATATTCTTGAGCTGTTCCAGATGAGGTTTAGATTGGATATTGGGAAAAAATTCTTAACAGAAGGAGTTCTAAAGCAGTGGAAAAGATTTCAGTGGAAAAGACTTTCCAGGGAAGTGGTCACTATCCGATGAAAGGTTAAAAAATGCAAGGACGTGAAATTTGAAGAAACCAATAGTGCTAGGTTGATGATTGGATTTGATGGTCTTAGAGATCTTTTCCAGCCTTAATGACTCTGATTTGAAGTCCATCTCTTTGCTGAGAAAACTGATTTACAGGAAGAAATGAAGGTAAACCTCTGTCACATTACAGAGAGAAAAAGAACTACCCATCCTTTACTAAATCATTTGACTAGGGATTCTTCTGAAGATACTCTTGATCTACCATGTTCGTCAGTTAGGCCTATACTGAGATTATGAACTTTGAATGATTGCATAATTAATCTAAGCAACAATATGAGGAATCTGAGAGGTTACCGACAGCTGCATTAATAATTCCTCCAAGTAAAAATGTATTTGTTGTGGCGTTTCATTCAGACTCTTTTGCTGGTAATTAGGGGCAGTGCCCTTTTAAAAAAATGTAACCACTTTCCTAAGCTGTGCTGTAATAACTGCAATACAGGAAGACAATATTAGGACTTTAGTCATGAAGAACTAGCTAAAACTTTTAATTTCACATGGACTCCAATAATTAAATTTCTATTGCTTGAGGAGGTGAGCCTGTTAGAATCCTTCATTCTCACAAGGCTGTGCCACAGGGCACTCCTTGCAAGTGCCAAGAAGGTTTGTATTTGAAAAATAATTCTTGTTCGTATCCTATGTCTTTACTTCATTTTGTAGCGTTTGTTACCATTTCAAACAAAGATGGCTAAATAAATGAATTCATCATCCCATTGTTGCAGAATTCAAGAACCATGTCTTTCAGAGATGAAATATTAAACCCATCTTGACACACATTTTGCAAAGCAAATGGCTGAAACCAGCCTTTCTCATTAATTTATTAAGATATTTAACAGCCTTAAAGGACTGAAAGTTTCATGATCTTGCAAAATTTGTTGCCTTTTTTGATACATAATATTCCTGCTCCAATTCTGTCCTTAATATCAGTAGGTATTTTTCTACATATACACAGTTCCCTTGTTGTATAATGTTGCCTGCACATATGTTAAAGTAATTGAAGGGAATAGATTTCAGAGCATATGCAGGTCCACCATCTGAACAAGAAGATCACTGCACTGGTCAAAGAGGAACTGGTATAATCACTGCTTGAAGGGGCAAGGAAAAGTAGGACTGTTAACATAGGAAAAGATTATTGAGCACAGCCATCAAGCTAGCACCATGTTTACCACTAAATCACATCAGGTGCCACATCTACATATTTTTAAACAGTTTGAGGGATGCTTAGTCTGCTACTTCCCTGGGCAACCTGTTCCAATATCTGCTGGATAATTCTGTGTTTAATGATTAGTGTGTTTATTGTCATGCCTATGAACCAGAGGGATCAAGAATATAGTTTTGCAATGCTTTTCCATAAAGCATACAAAATATCACAATCTTTCCCTTGGAAAAAAGTCACAGTTCTGAAAAAGAAGGAGCAAAGTGAATCCAATATAGTAATGTAACATAGTCTGCAGCTACAGCAGGTTTGCTGCACAAATAGAAGAGCCAAGAGTCAAGAGTGTCAATGATTTCCCGAGATTTGGTGGATTTTTTTCAAAGAACTGCAACATAATCCTCTACCTATACAGATTCTTTAACTTCTGATATGTATAATATGTCACTTTCACCACAGCACTATGCACTATTGCACTATAGTCAACTATCAATAAGAAGCCAACTGTCAATACAGATTAAATTTTAGTGTTCAAATCAAAGCACTTCTCTCAAAGTCAGAAGTATATTCAAAAGGATTAAATCCAAAATTCAAATTATAGAAAGTGAATCAAGTAAACAGATAAAAAAAATTAATAATCAATATTAAAATATTATTATATACTTATATATATAATATATGCTATTATATATAATTATTATATATATTTATATTTAATATATATTATTAAAATTAATAATCAAAATTTGGTGGGTACATAATATGTAATGTAAACAGTAAACACTGTAGTTTCATGTTCTATTAAATGCATGGAAATTCTTCTTCTTCCTTACTTTCAAGCAAATGAGGTTTGAAGTGTTATGTAGTTGCATAGGCATGTGCAATAATAATGAGCTCATTTACTTGTATTCCATTTCTGTATTAGTTCAGGAAAATCACACTTGAACTTCTTTAATTTTTTAATGTGTTGTCTGCAATAAGAAGGGTAATTTCACATAGAAATACTAAATTTCTAAACCATGAAAACAATACTAATAAATAACATCACACAAGGAACTCTGACCCAATTCTTACAGCCATAGCACATCCTTATACCAGGGACAATCCCATTACTCAACTCCACCTGTTCTCATTATGAAGTTGTGCAATAGTCTCTTCCCAAGTGATAAGAACTGACAATTTATATTTCTAAAATTTAACTCCATCAGTGAAAATAAGTATAATACCTTATTGGTCACTCTTGTGTTTTAAACACAAATATTGGTGACTTCACATATTTACTTAAGTGAGAAGACAATGTGATTTCCATAAGCTTCAGTTTTTAGTACGTTATGTTTATTTTATCTACCTTCTGTTGTACCAATTAGAGATGTCAAATATTTGGCAGGAAAAAAAAACTTTAACACTACTGAAAAGAAACAGTTTAAAAAGACCCCAAGAACAGAAAAAAAAATTAAAGAAAATGCAAAAGAAACAAATTTTTGGCTGATTATTTTCAAATGGCCATGAAGACTTAAAAGATAAGTTGCATAGAATGGGCTCCAGTGCTTACATCATGACTAGACTATATTGATCCCCTACAGAGAATCAGCTAGGGACCATAAAGAATTCATTGGTTATGTTACTGTATTTAGAGTATCCTGCAGAGTATAATTTCATTATGGGAAGAACAGAAAAACCGATGTTAAGAATATATTCTTTTCCATCAAGCTGAAAAATTTCATTTTCATGAACTGCTGCTACATGTGCAGAAGAGCACCTGGAGAAGATTCTCTTGATTCCAGCTACATAGATTCAGAATAAATTAGCTTCCCAGTGTGGCCTTTTTCTAGGAATCAATTTCTTTGCCTTTTTTTGCACATGCATTGGACCAATTTGCTCTCTCTAGGAGCTAGAATTTTCTATCTCACGAAGAAAGAATCACTGATTTAATAACTTGTTAATGAAAAAGTAAATTAATTGAAGAAGGCTGCCGGATGACCTTACTTTACTTTGACCTAATCTTCCACTCACTACAATATTTATTTGAAAAAGGTTATGCTGTCTGATTTTCCAACATGGAAAAAAGTGCAAAACGCTGTTCAAGACTTTCAGAATTGACTGGTTACTTTAACATTCTTGGGTCCTTAGTTGAATCTGACACCTAAGAAACACAAACCCTTGACATCCTTGTTTAGATCTAAATAAGTTGTTCCAGCAAGTAAAAACTATTAATTTATGTTGCATATTACATCATTGGTTTTGATTTGATTCACAATATAGGAGAAACCAAATCAGATCGATCATCCACAGTGACAACCTCCAAGGATGCATCTTCTTGACTGCATGATGTTA
This sequence comes from Regulus satrapa, assembly GCA_013396955.1. Lineage (NCBI taxonomy): Eukaryota > Metazoa > Chordata > Aves > Passeriformes > Regulidae > Regulus > Regulus satrapa. The sequence continues at coordinate 8,028 of VWZN01003528.1, read as the reverse complement.
TCCACTCTAACTCAGAAATAAACACAGAGAAGATTATGTCAACAGAAGCAGTGCTGCCAGTAGCTGCATAATCACAGTCATCAAAGGGAAAACGACAAGGATAAATTATAATAAAAATGAGAGATGGGAGAGAAATGGAACAATTTGGTTTGAATTGAAGGGGAAAGTAGAAATTTATAGATTTCCAGGAAGGAATTTTGGAGGAGTCTCAGCGTGAGGACATGGATATATGAATAGTTCTGGAAGTCCTGAGATTGTTGGTTACTAACAACATATGACAGAAGAAATATCCCACTACATACACCCAGTTTTTACATCCTGTCCTGAGACAAAAGTGATGCAACCAAAATCAGAGAATTATAGAATTATTAAGGTAGGAAAAGACTTCCAAATCATCAAGTTCCATCTTTGACCAAACACGACCATTTCAACTAAGCCATAGATCTGAATGCCACATTCCATCATTCCCTGACCACTTCCAGGGATGGTGACTTCACCACCTCCCTGGAAGTCCATTATGATATTTGACCACCATTTCAGTGAAAAAATTCTTCCTGTTTTCCAGCCTGAACCTCCCATGGTACAGCTTGAGCCTGTGCCCTCCTGTTCTGTCAGTGGTACCTGGGGGAAGAGGCCAGCCCCAGCCTGGCTACAGCCTCCTTTCAGGTAGTTGTACAGAGCAATAAGGCCTCCCCGAGCCTTCTCTTCTCCAGGCTAAACAGCCCCAGCTCCCTCAGCTGCTCTTCAAGGGCTTGTGCTCCAGACCCTTCCCCAGCTCCATTGCCATTTCTCTGGACTCACTCCAGCATCTCAAAGTCATTCTGGTTGTGAGAGGCCCAGAACTGGACACAGCCCTCGATATATGTCCTCACCAGTGCCAAGCAAAGGGAACACTCACTGCCCAGGTCCTGCTGGCCGCACTATTGCTAATAGCAGCCAGAATGCCATTTGCCAAATTGGCAACCTGGGCACAGAAGTGGTGCCCAAGAGGTGCTGTTAACCAGCACCTCTATGTTATTTTCTGTCCCCAGCCTGTAGTACTGCCTGGGGCTGTTGTAAGTAAAGTTCAGGACCCTGCACCTTGAGTCCTTGTTGACCCTCATACTGTTCATCTGGGCCCATCAATCCTGACCGTATCCCTCTGTAGAGCCTTCCTGCCCTCCAACAGATCAGCACTTCTAACAATACTGGTGTCATCTCCAAACTGCCTGATGAAGAGCTTGAACCCCTCATCCAGACCACTGACAAAGATATTGAAGAGACCTGGCCCCAACACTGAGCTGCCAGGAGCACCACTAACACCCAGCTGCCAGCTGGATGCAACTCCATTCACCTCCACTCTCTGGGCCCTGCCATCCAGACAGTTTTTAACTTAGTGAACCAATGAATCACACCTGTCCAATGAATGTTTGGCTAGGTAGATTTTGGGTGTGAATCAAAATGGAAGAATGTATTTTACAGTGTTCCTTTTATTGTAGTTCAGGCTATCATATCTCAGTACCAGAACAGATTTGAAGCACTGTAATAATTTACTTTTCATTGCTCAATTTGAATGAAGCAGTGTACCCAGCTTGTGGTCACTGATGTGGAATCAAATCCTATGCTGAATTAAATTGTAAGACTAAATTTTTTCCTATGTGCACCCTTTACAAACCACAGTCAGCAATAGTTTCACTTTATTTGTAATGCAACTGGTATGAACTATTTGCAAGCGATCAGGGTTCTGTTGAAACAAACAAACAAACCTTGGGGGCGATTCAAGAGAAAAATTACCATCTTTATTCTGTATTTGCTTAAATATTTACAGAATATGCCTGCTGTGAAAGTATGTGTTTCATGTATGGGGTTTTCTTTTCTAAAAGCCTCTTCTGGGTGAAAAGCACATTAAAAAAATTGTTATTCAAAGCCGAAAGTAAATGGACACATACAAATAGTGTTCTCAAATTTTTATCTGCTTCTCTGAGACAAATTATATCGTAAGCTACAATAAAATGAGCAAGACTGAATAAAATGTTCAGTTTTAGTACACTTACAGTTGGTATTTATCCATAGAATTCTGCATACATGCAAAACAGAATTTATCTCCTTATGTATTGTAATGTAGTTATTGGAGGGGAGAGGGGAAGCAGAGGGAGGGCAGGAAGCAGTTTTGTATAAGGTCATTTAATTTATTAAAAATTCAAAACTGAATTTCGAGATGACTTTACTTACTAGAAATCAGAGTAAATAGCAAAAATAGAAAGATCAAGAGGCACTTATCAAAAAGTTGATCTGTCCAGGCCTTTTTAGAGTGTGTAACATTTGACAGTCCTCAAAGATTTTTAAAAGGCAGTGAGATCAGGGATTTTAATTTTAAAAGCATGTATTCAGAACATGAGAGAATAAAGAACTATATCTGCACAAAATTAAGCACAACTAGTTCACTTCTGTTCACATAATTTGTGCATCCTTTGTAATGGCAACAAAGCATGGGTCAGAATATTTCTCCACCTGTACTATGTTTGTCTAGTGACCAGCCCTTGTCAAGTCACTCAATACTCATACTAGATAGTGAAAAATGCTAGAATTTTTTTCTCTCAAGGAAAGCAAAGGAAAATTTTTCTCTTTTCAAAAGCAAGGAAAAGTTTGAACTTACACAGACTCTCTTGTGTCTTACACAGTGTCTTACACAGACAGACTGCACCTGGCAGTTAAATGAGTTGGTTCACTCTAACAAGCTGTATGTAAACACAGTATAGAGAGCAGCAGGTATGACATATACTGAAGAGAAAGCAAGACCTTTACCATCCAAATCATTTCAGTTGAGACATGTGAGAGGAGACCAATCCCAGCTTGCTACAACCTCTTTTTCAGCAGTTGTAGAGAGCAATGAGGTTCCTCCCAGCCCTCTTTTTTTTTTTTTTTTGCGTGGTAAACAATCCCAGCTCCCTCAGCACTCTTCACAAGACTCATGTCCAGACAACAGCCCCATTGCCCTTCTCTGGACTTGCTCCAGCAATTCAATGTCCTTTTGAAGTGAGTGGCCCAGAAATGAAGACAGAACTTGAGGCATGGCCTTACCAGTGCGAAGTACAGGGTGTCAATCAGGTGGTCCTGCTGGCCAAACTGTTCTTGATACAGGCCAGGATGCCATTTGCCTCCTTGGCCACCTGGGTACATGACTGGCTCATACAAAGCTGGCTGTCCACCAGCATCCCCAGGTCTCTTTCTGCCAAGCAGCTCTTAAGACACTCTTCTCCCAGCCTGTAGCACTGCTGTGATCAAAGTGTAGTACCTGGCATTGTTGAACCTCATGGAACTCATGATCTTGGCACATTGATCCCTTTGTAGGGCCTTCCTGCCCTCACCAGATCAATACTACCCAACTTAAGTGTTGTGTAAGAACCTGCTGAGGGGTTGTTCAACCCCCTTGTCCAGGTTATTGATGAAGATTTTAAACAGCACAGGAACAATACTGTGCCATACAGAGCCTCACTAGTGACTGACCTCTGGCCCGTTTTATCTGCATTCCCCACCACTCTCTGGGACCAGCCATCCAGTCAGCTTTCTAACCCATGAAGAAGTGCATCCGTTCCCAGTAGAAGCACCTAGTTTCTCCAGGAGGATGTTGGTGAAAGCAGTATCAGAAACTTTGCTAGGTAAAGTTTAGACAGAGTAGGATATCTCTAGGTAGGCATACTAAGGTTGTGTCTAGATCCACATACCCACAACCCTTTACATCATCCTCTGTGTCACTTTGTCTTAGAAGGAGCTCAGGTTGGTCAAGCAGCCTTCCACAAACCCATTTTGGTTGTTCCTGAACCCCTGGTTGTCCTGTATGTGCCACATGAAGGTGCTCAGGATAAACTTCTCAGTGATCTCTGCCAGCATTGACATGAGCCTGAAAGACCTGTAATGCCCTTGATTGTCCTTCCAACCTGTCTTGTAAATGGGCTTTGCATCAGTAATTTCCAGTCAACTGGGATTTCTCCAACTAACCAGAACTGCTGGTAAATAATTGAATGTAATGTTAAAGTAGGTAAACAAATTCACAGTTATGTTAGGTGACTACATTTTCTTTCAATTGACTTAGTTGGAGATTACTACATTAGGTTTCCCTTTGTGACTGTGTCAATAAAAGGAGAGGTTGAAGGTACTGCTTACAAATAAAGGGAAAATTTAAATATATGTAATTAATAAAATATCTGGGGTATGTATGGGTTATTCTCAGAAAACACTGAGTGGCAGAATTTACAATGCAAAGCTAGTGAAATCTATTTTATTAGACTGCTTCTCTTTTCTGCTTATAATTAAGATGTCAAATGTGCCCATAATAGTCAGTATGAATTATTAGTCTTCAGGCTGGGATAAATTGGTGGTACTTTATTTTCTTTGAAGATTATTTTCTAACAAGGAACCTAACATTGAAGAAGGCAGAAGTATAAATGCACAGCATCTGATGAAAATCAGATGTTTCTTCCTGTATCAGAAGAGGTATATGCACGAATATGTATGGAAATTTTAGAAATGTTTGATTCTACACTGGAAGTGACTGGCCTGAAAAGCAGAAGAGGAAAAAAAAGCAGAAAGAGGAAATTCTTATAAACTAATGTGAAAGCAGATTGAGGAACAGAATTTTATATCCTTTTCTTTATTGTGACAAAGACTCCAAGAGGACCCATCAGTAACTCTTGAGACTAATACTATTTCCAGAAGCTGAGCAGATGAAAAAAAATTATTGTATTTGAAAATATAGAAAAAAAAAAAATTTGAAAGGAACAGTAACTGTATTTAGCCTAATATTTTTTAGCCTGTTTCATTGAAGATGGTCTCAATTTTGTAATTAAAAATGAATACTGAAACTACTACAATGTTATACTGACACTAGTATAATAAATGATGAAATATTGACACGTCAAAATCCATGATCTCTGGTTACTGACACTTATGCATTCACTAATCCACATTCATGTCTTTTCACTGTTTATTTACAGATAACTTTAAAATTGAGAAATGGTGAGATTTGACATTTTTTTCTTGTCAAAACCATGATGATCTATGTGACATGAAATGAAAGTAAATCTTCAGTAATTGTTCAGAATGAGATATTGCACATCATGCCAAATCATTTCACTCAGAGTATTTCAGGGGAGAAAGTTCATAAGTTCCCTTATGAACTTCTTCTGCCTTGTATGTTAGCAAGCAAGCGTCTCATGAGTCACAGTCTTTCCCATGTTTTAACCAGGAGATAAATTTTCATTGGGATCCTAAGCTTCAGAGCCAACATTGTTGTTTTGGTTCTGTAATAATATACTTTGGGAAGTAACAAAAAACCAAACCAGACAATACCTCTCACTTATTAATTGCTTTCTTGTCAGAAACAGGCTTACAAAAATATTATATCCACAGAGAAATCTTGCCAGTCTTACAAAATCAGTCTTACAAAAGGACCAGCTAATTCTTCATTCCTGTAGTTTTTTGGACTTCTTTTGATGGATATGTAGGAATAGAAATGCTGCACAAGACTATAACTTTTATTAACATTTTTGTCATGCTCTGTATGTAATATGGTAATTTTTATTCATTTTAAGTTGACAAAGTTTAATCCTAATTGGTTTGTGGCTTTGTTATGTATGTACTAATTGACAATGCAGAGCCAAGGATCAGTAGAAAGAATTTTAGATTAATTATAAAAACCTCCATGGGAATATTCACTTAATGATGGTAAAAATCATTTTCAGCCCTATTCAATGTTTCTTAAAAATTCCAAAGTAATAAATTTGGAGAGGAAATAATTCTTATAATTTGTTAGTCTGTTAAACTGATAGTACATTGAGCATCTTACTTGTAATTGGCTTATTTTATGGTATTTATCATCAGTGAACTGATGATTCTAGAAAACTTAAAGATGAGCCAGAATTAATAATTTTGAAAATATTACAGGATTAAAAATCTGAAATTGCTAATTAAAACTAGTTCTTTTTCTTTACTTGCATGTTTGCTATCATAAGAGGTAAGAGGATTTACCTGCCTTTCACTTCTGAATGGCTGAATAAAATTTTGGTAGGTCTCCTGTATGCCTTAATGGGCAATTCTGTACCTCTGTTAAAAAGAATGGAATAAAGGGAAAGCTGAAATTTTACTTATTTTGACCAATACTGTAAAGAGATGTACATTTCTTTTTCCTGATGCTGAATTTTGTTAGGTGTTGACTCTTATTCCTGCCTGAAGTTATGTTTATTTCATGCATCTGCAAAGGATGGACCAAAACCTGATCCTTGTCTACAACCTCAACTACTTGAGAAATGTGAACTCCAGAGGAAGTAAACTAAACAGGGAAATAGAGCATTTGCATCTTTTGTGAGATTTGTGAAAAATTAATTCACA
>VWZN01003520.1:29426-48676 GCA_013396955.1 Regulus satrapa | reverse complement strand
TTTCTTCGGATCGGGCAACACTCTTATCACAGGACTAAACCTGATAGGGACCTGAATTACTGTCCTTACAAGAGCCAGGGGTTGGAACTTCATCCCATGCCCCATGAGTACGTGCAGATGTGATGTGGTCATGAAAAAGTCAGAGATGTCATGCACTATAACTGAGGTTATATTCAGCAAAAAACATACAGTGAAACCTTAAGATAATTAAAGCTTTTTTTTTTTGCCTTTTTTTGTTTTTTGTTTTTTTTTTAAATATATATAGTGCTATTACAAACTACATAAGACTCTTTGTCTGTACCTGTTGAAGGGGCTGACAGCCATTCTCTGGAAGTGGTTTGATCACACCAAAGTTAAAACTTTCCTGGCATCTTCTTTGTCCAGTCATGAGATTCAGGTGCCTAAATAGTCATGGTGTTACTTTAGATGCAGACTCATGCAATCATTTGGTAAAGAAGAAAGCCCTCCTACAAGCATGAAGTCCTACCAGCCGCAATCCAGAACAATAATTCATCCTCCAAGAAAAAGACCTAAATATGCTGTTTAACTTCCCACTGTATTCCTTAGAATGCCAATACCTGGATCCTTTGTTCCTCTTCATAATTCAATGATGACTTCATGACAAGATATGTGTGTATGAATTGCAAAACACTGTATGACGATGAACAGCTGTATGAGGAGCCTGACAATAATCAGCCCTTTGTATGGTCTTTAATACTTTCTCAGTGATAATAGCATTTTAAAACACACAAGTAAGGAGATGTTTAAGCCTTTTATCATGATCCCCAAAAATTTTATAATTCAAGTGTTTTAAATCAAATTGTCATTGAGGATGCCTTGCAGATATCAATTATTGTATCAACTATATATCAACTGTATATCAATACAGTTACCTGTCAACCAGACCCCCAGTCATATCAAACAAGATTCGTGCCTCTCTTTGATGACCTGAATTCCATGAAAATATAAGTTACATGAACTTTTACGATTTGTAACATGTTAGTTCAAAATTAAATAATAAGAAATGAAATAAGAAAATATTCTGTTCTGATAAGGTCAAAAATTAATCCATGCTATTAATTTTCTTTTTTCTAAATTCAGTCTTAGTGAAATGTGTTTCACCTAATAGCATTCAATATTTTGTCTAAACATATCAGAGTATAATTTTTACATTGAGGAACATTTACTTTGATCTTTTATAACCAGATGTGAAACATAACTCTTACTACTAATAGTTTTCTTACAATTATATCATCAGTATTATTAGTTGCCTTGTGAGTCATCCCTAAGAGGCTGATCGTACACAGGCTGAATATCACAATGTTCTTAGGACACATATATAGCTAAATCTTTTTATGCTATCAACACTATTTAAGTTAATATTTTTATAGCATATTAAATAGGCACAAGCTTCATATGACATTGGGCAGCAGTAACTAAACAACAAGCTGACAGGAAGGAGCCAGGGAGAGAAGTCCTTAATCATCCACGCAGCCTACTCCGTATATCTATGATTCTTGCATTTTTCCTAAAAGTAAACTAGTCCAGTGAATGTGAGGACAGGAATGAAGTGCAATTTTTGCAGTGATGCCCTAGTTCAGGAGAAGAGGGTGAAGAGGATACTTGAAGATAAGGAGTATACAGGGACATCAGTGATCTATGACCCATATAAAGATATGGGTATAGAAGATGTGGCACAGAGAACTCATCCAGATTTACTTCCAGGAAGTGAAGCAAACACAGCTGCATTCCTGTTCCAGGGCTTCATGCTCGGGTGCATAGCAGAGCTTGGGTGGTCAAAAACCTACCCAGTGTACATCAGCAGTACTGTTATTTACACTGCTCTTTCATATAATTTATTTCTAGTCTTGCAATGGAAAGCCTGAAATTCAGCCTTAATTAATATAAGTTTTATTTTTGTCACCCCTGAAGTCTGTCCCAGAATATTGGAACAAGGTAAGGAGGGGAGGAATTGAGAAAGATACTGAAATGGCATAATAAATCCAAAAGCACATACAACCCACTACAGATATTATTTTAGAGACCAATGTAGTGGGACCACTTGCTGCCACACCACAACAGTCTGATTTAGGAGGAGAGTTTCCAATTTATAAGCATGAGGCAGCCTTGCAATCCTGCCCACCATCAGATGGTTGTGGGCAAACAAGTGGGACATCAGGCCTGAGTATAAAGCTGTCAGCACAAGATCAAGGCAATGGCACACACAACACTCCTGCTCTTGTCATTCTCCTTCAGTTAAAGCTCTAAGTACCTGGTATGGTCCAGACTTTTACTGCCTCCAAATTAAAAATTGTTTTCTTCATTCAGTTGCAGAAACTACCACGCTGGTATATTAGGAAGTGAGAAGCTGATTGCCCCTAGAAAAAGGGATTTTATTTGTGTATATATATGTATAAACAGATAATTGCCCTTCATGCCTTGTGGTCACAAAATAATGTGACCAAATAATTGTAAGTGCTGAGATCTGAAGGCAATTGTTTTTATGTCTGCCAAGGAATAAGCAGCAGTGACTGGCCCTGAAGTTTATGACACTAAACCTGTTTTGCTAGCCCCTTACCTCAGATCAATCACCTTTACAGACCTGTGGAACTCTGAACTGGTACATTATTATTTTACCCACACACATTTGTTAAAAATAAAAAAGAAGTCTGTGAAAGAGTAACTTGCCCTTGCAAGCTTGACACCAGCTCAGCCCTGCAGCCACATGAGGCTGGTGCCAGACATGAGGGCAATGCTATTGTGCTCTATGCCTGTGGCACCGAGTAGAAATTTGCTTTGCCACCTCTCATCTCATATGCATGAGATTTGAGTTGCAGGATGAGCTGGTGGGGCACAGATCCAGCATTCAGACCTACCTGCATTTCCCTCTGTCATTGGAGGTACTTTCAGCATGATGGCAAACAGCACCCTGAAATCTGCCCAGCCCCTGGCTTGTGGGTTCAAGCTGCTGCCAGCACAGACACTGCTCTAGTGAAGAGAGGTGTTACTACCCTGGTGGGAAACAGTGTTAACACACCATATCTGCACTAACACTATGCAGGGGTGATTAAAAATGGGCATAGGATGGGATTCAGCAGCAGATAAAATATCCTTCTCAAAGTGAGCTTTATTGTTGGGACAGACCTTTCAATTTCTTGCTGTCAAGTTGAAACAGATGCAAATGTACTATTTCCATTTTATTAAATACACCTCAATCTACATTGATTGAAACAGCATTGTAGTACCTTACAGGTAAAAATTAAATTTAATTTAAGCTTAAGCCAAGCAGTCTGCAACAATGTGTTCTTAGTCCATGCATGGATTCCCTGGAACAAGAGTACCACCAAATCAGATGGTTCTGCTTGAGCAGGGAGGCTGAACCAGGTTACCTGCTGTGGTCCTTACAAACCTCACCCATTCTGTGACTCTGTGGTTCACTGACAGAGCACAGTTTGGTCATCTACCACCTCATAATTTATACCTGGAGTCAATGAAGTGTGCTGACATGTCATCATAAAACCAGGGAGAGTATATGTACTCCCCATTTTCCACAGCATCAGGGAGAGAGCCCTGAAAAGCTCTCTGAGGCTAGGTAGAGGTTTGCTGTCAACTCTGTCAGGATGTGCTTGAGAGTTTCCTGGTGACAGGGCTGCAGAGACGGTCTGCATCTAGCTGCCCAGGAAGCCCAACTGTACTGTGCTACTTAAGGCTTCTTAATTTAGCAAAATCTTTGTGGCAAGTTTTGTAGAAAAGCCAAGCCAGAAATGTTTATCAAGGTCACCATAGCCTGTGCAGGGCTCTGTTCTGATTAGTTTCTGAAAGGTTTGGATTTCGTGTCTGTGCTAAATAAATTTTGCTGGTATTGAAATAATTGGAATTCTTTACTTACATAAAGACATATTCATTGTCATACATTCTTGACAATAAATTACCAGACTGATGGCCTCAAAGGAGAGGAACACAGCAGCACAAACATTATTTCTATGAACATTGGCTGGAGATTTTCCAGTTGATTTTCTTTTCCTTCAGAAAAAAAGATCAGATAAAATAAAAATGCCATAAGTAAATTATTTGGTCATTGATTATAGTTTTCAGGGGAAAAGTAGTGATGCCTTTTATGTGATAGTTCTGTATGATTTATGTTCTGTTATGTTTTTGCCTAAGTTAAGCAATAAAAGAATAAAACCAGTATGTCTTGGCCTAATCAAAATAAGATATAGGACCCTTTTCCAAATAATATATTTAGTGTAAAGGCATTCTTAACATTTCCAAAATTAAATACGGAGAGGACTTAATTTCATAATAAATTATAATATTCTGAATTTTGATTTTGAGTGAGGACAAAAGGCCCTAATGTCCTGAAACTTATTCTGTATGTTTTCTTTCTGGATTGAAAATGTAGTGCTACCAGCTGTAATGCAACAAGCTGTGGAATAAATAATCACTCAAAAATATTTTGCAAAGAAGTTTAAAAAGGCTTTCCCAGTACTAGAGGAAGTTAGAGACAATGACTCATGGTTACAAAACAGCTACTTAAAACATCTTGTTTCACTATCTAGATGATGGAGATAGCAATGTGGAAAACAGATTATTTTCCTGTAAAACTGAATTCTTCAGGAACAAGAACTTGCCCTTCTGTTCTTGTGGAACAAGAATATTCATTACAGTGATGCACAACCATCACAGGGGAACAGGAATACTTCAGAGTTCAGTGTAAATCAGACCAGCAGTCTCATGCTGGCCTAGTTTCCTCTTGTCCACTAAAGCATTGAAACACCCCCTTTTAATCTCTTTGCTGTTGTTGTTTGAGGGGAGAATACAGCCTTGTTAGAAGGAGGAGAAGGAGGGATTATTAAATAATTCCTAGGTCCTTTGGAAAAAGGCTGGAAGCTTTGAAATAAGAATATTCCAGGGGAATTTAGACAGGCTTTCACCANTTTTTTTTTTTTTTGGCTTGAGGATCTGTTGGTTCATTCTTTACAATTGTGAAGACATTGAATTCTTGTACACAGGTATTTAATGGAAATAGGCATCTATCTTTTGGTTTCAATATCTTGTCAAATATTTACAATTATTTAATTTCATTTGGAACAGACATTGGGGGCTTTTAGACTCTGTGGCTCAGATCCAAACAAAAAATTGATCCCTAATTCCTACTGCAATACATTGGAAACAGAGGCCTGCTGATTGAAGGCCTTTAAAGGAGAGAGGAAAATATTTTAATGAGTTTAAAGAACTGTGCCCCATTTGAAATATTTCTTTAGCCAGTATTTTGGTATCAGCAGATCTGGGGAGCTTTCTTAGGTACTGTCTCACTCCAGCTTGATCTACCCAGATTTGGCTTCATCTCCCAAGTGATATTTGCTCTATGTGTACACCAGGGTGAAATAAGTCTCCAGTTCTGAAAGAAGAACCACCCCTTGAAACACCTTAGCTTTATTTCAGTATTTGTGTCACAGTTAATTCTCAAAGACCCATGCAATAATGAGTTTAATATCTAGTTTTATTATATATATAGTTAATCTGCCTTCTCTGCTAGCATTGCGTATACTGGTGGCAGGCATCCAGCTGGTGACAGAAACCATTTCCTGAGACCATGTTGCAGAGACTTGTGGTAGAACTGCAGTGCCATCACTGTGGTCAGCTCCTGCTCCCCAACAGCTTCATCATTCACCAGGATGATGATGTTGATAATGAAACAACATGATTGCACAAAGAAAATCCTCAATGGACTCAACAGTCAAAACTATAAATGAGAAAAATACTTGGGACCTATATGCTGACTGACTCTGCATGTCCAAATTTAGGTCTCAGTTTAAATGCCTGAACTCTCCTTAAGGAAGTGCAGAAGGAAGCATGTTCCTGAGCTTTTGCTTTGGGTGCCCCATATTGCTGGACCTGGCACAGGTCTGGCCAAGACTCCATCTATCCCTATGGCATAGTCCTTCCAAGACTTACTTTCTTTCTTATTGGCCAGTAATGCATCCAACTGCAGTTGAGTGTGCTGCAAACCAGACAGAAGCACACCTAGGGCTGTGCTAACAGATGGTGAGACCCTAGCCTTCTTCAACTCTTTTCCATACATTCTCCCCCAGAATCTTCTAGCATCCACAACTCTGCATTTTCAGTGTAAGGTAGACTCATGTCCAAAATACAGTATAGAAGCATCTACAAAAATCTGGCTCTGTCTGCCTAAAAGTTGAGTATTCAAAATTGCAACTTCTGGAACTGTTGATTATAATCTTCATGAGATTTAATATGTACTTGAGAATCTCGGCAATGAAATGGGGAAATGTTAACACTCATAAAAGAAAGAAAAAAGAGAATGTTTCCTGCAACTGCTCTGTAGTTCTTGCACTGGGTGCAATTAATCCACTTTCAAGTAAATGCTGGAAGAAATAATTAACTACTTCTGATTTGTGGGAGCTTTTCTTTTGTAGTTTTCAGCTACTGTGTCACTCACACAAGACTCCAGACCTATTGATAATAATCTTTTCAACAGATCAGCTGTTTGTTAATATTTGTCTCTGCTGCTCATAAAAGAATAAAAGAGATTGTTTATAATACAAGACAATACAAGACAAAATCATGTTGACTTTATGGATAATTGCCAGACTGAAAAACCCAGGAATAATTACCATTAAAATCTCAGCCAAGGGGCTGAGATTATTAATTTTAACAATCTTTGTTATTTTGAACTCTTCTCAACATCTAGACATCAAAAGCAATTTCATTTCTACATTCATCCTCATCTGTGAGAAATGAGTAGCTTTGCCCTTGATGGACACAGGCTCTGGTGCTTCCCACATTTGCTTCCTTTGTCCCAGTCCCCAGTTAGCACTGGATAAGGAATATTTTCACTCAAAATTAATAATTCATCTTGCTCTTCTGAGTGATGGAAAAGGTCATAAGCTATTTTTCTGTCCTTTAATAAAAAAGGATTTTTACGTAATTTTGGTTACTTGCTGGCATTCTGAAAACTCAATGCCGTACATGAATTTGGCTCCATGGGGGTAATCCTATGTGCATTGAGAGAAATAAGGGTCACATTCCAGTAGACCTTGGTATTTCCAGATAATGTGGAAGGTGGCTCATGTTCAGGGAGGCTGATGTCCTCAGGACCCATCTTACTTTGCCCACACCACAGATGAGAATTCCATGGAATTCCAGCCTGCTGCAGTGACTTCAGCATGACTGTCTCTTCAGTTTTTATTTTTTCTTTCTTTATTACTCAGCTCTATCCCTGAGGAGAGTGGACCACATCTCCAGCACAGAGAAGAACAAATATCACGGTACTGATTTGAACCATGAAAAACATTGTGGTAAAGGCCTGGCCCTTCTGATTTGGAGTCTCCCTTTTGCCAACTGACTTAGGCAAAACCACAAGCACCCCAGTTTCCTACAGAGCTTTCAGTCATCTGGATTTAAGTAAGATCCATGCCGTTACACAAATCAATTATTTTTCTTTTTTAATTCTAGTGGGTCTGCCCAGTGCAGACAATAAAATATGGGCAGAAGGACCTGCAAGATAAGAAAAGGTAGAGATGTTTGAACATTTTTCAAATTAACCCAATTGCTTTATGTCATTTGAGAAGATAACATTCCTCACATTGCTGATAAAACTGATGCCTCAGAAATCCCGAGAATGGGATGGCTTGCTCAGCCTCAGCCATGGTCATATTGCAATTGTCTGGGAAGAGCAGATCGCCCCAAATGGGGCCACCTACATTCATTGATGGGGAGCCAGAGCAGGCACACTAAAAGACAGGTACACTGTTTGCAATTTCCAGTCACAGCATAATGTGGTAACTGTCCTTCCTGACCACATCTCAAAGAGAGAGCTGTCCACACATAAAGGAGAGCACTCCTTCAACCCAGTGAAGCCCAACAAAGTTCTGAGCACAATCAGAGCCATCAGCCACATGTGATCACAAACCTATCCATCCTATAAATCTCCCAAATGCTTAGATTTTTCTATAGGACATGAACTAAATTAGACTTTAAATTCAGTTCATACAATTTTTCTTTGATTTGCACAATGGCTGTGTATGGCCTACAGCATTTATGGGTGCTTCAAAACTGACATGTTGTGAACAGCACAAACAGTACAATGAGCCAGGATCTGTGCCACAATGAAAAAGCTGCCATTTTGGCAAATAAGAAAGGTACAATGGCTGAGTGATGGCCTTGTAAGGACTTCAGGGGGTCTAAGGGATTTAATACAGAATTTTGAATACCTTCTGAGAGTAGAATGAAAGAAATCACTGAAAAATCAGGCTCTTTTTATGAACTGGAAAATAGAAAATAGTCCAAGGATACATTGTTATTCATGGATACCTCATTCTAGTTCATGATATTTCTTAATCCTTTAAAGTACTTTTCAAAGTCCTACTGTTTGTTCTGTATCATGCTATGACTAATCAAGGCTGTTGCTTCAGAAATAGACTCACAACATAAGGAAAATAAGCTCCAGGGGATTAAATAGAAGTCAACTCAAAGGCCTTTTTTAAGGTAGCACCCAAAAAAAGTGTCTGTTGCCTATGCATAAGGCCCAAGCATCTACATAGGTAGTTATCCAGAAAACATGTGTAAGTGAGAGTGTCTGGAGAAAACACACATTTGTGCAAGTTGTTTCTTGCAAAAATTGAATAATTTTCTGTGAATAGAGCACATGGACCCTAATCCACCAGAAGACAGTGCACACTGCTTAATTCTAAATATATGAGAAATTCTGATTGCATGGTGTACCTAGGAAATTCTGATTGCATGGTGTACCTAGGAAGATCAGCTACCTGTGCTTCTGAAAAGCCTTTAGTAAGTAACCAAATAAGTTTTATATGCTTTCAGCAGGACTGGACATGTGCTTCATATTAACTTAAGTACTGTGATATAGTTTTTCACTCCCAAGATGGGCTATATTTGCTTTTTGCCTTGATCTGCAACTAGTTTAAACAAAAAACATTCATCATTCTAAATTTCAATTATTTCTGACAGGCAAGTAAAAAAAAAAAAAAAATAACATGCTGAAGCTGCAACATTTTCTTGAGGACTCACGGCAAGGCACAAATAGATGGTGCTAAGTATGTGATGGAGAATGCTGTTAATACTCCTGACAGTGAGTCTTTAGCCTTGCCCCAGATACTTTTACCCTGAAGTTTCAGATACTTTCATGTGATGCATCCTGCAAGGACAGGATTTGGGGAAGGAAGACCTTCTGCAGAGGCTTGAAGACAGGGCTTGTAGCAGCAGTGACCAGCATCAAGGATCCCTGATGAGTTCCTGCTGACAGAACCATATTTAGGTGGTTTCTGGCCAAAGCACCTCTTTCCAAAGTGACCAGTGCAGCCCTGTCCTGCACAGCAGCAGAAAGCCTTCATCTTCTCTCCTAGTAGCACGGATTGCCGGAGACCTGAGGTCACTGGGGCACCGACTGATGACTTCTGTTATTATACATATTATTATCATCTTGTGTTGACTATAGGCCCCAGCTCAGACACTGCACAGAACAGGATAGTTTTCAAGGTCTCAACCAGCAAATGATGGTTTCTTTAGGGCACTGATGTTGCCATCTGCTTTTCAACACCTCTCTGTAACTTTACACACATGATCTGGGTATATTAAGAAACAACCTATCACAGCATAAAGTTTATAGCTGTCTCTGACCTACTTCCAGGAAAGGACTCTGACTGTGTCACCCCACACTGCCAACTACCTCTGCTCTGTTAATGTTGATTTTGTTGTGCCTCAACTGAAGCAGGATGAATATGCATTGGAAGAATCAACCTTTCCTGTTGTCTTGTGAATGCTAGGTACAGTCCTTGCAAAACTCCCCTAGAATAAAACTGCTCACCTTCCTCTTAGTAAGAAAGAGCATAAAACATTTGATGAATAATTTTTTTCAGTTCAAGTAGCACCTGCTCTTCTATTCCATCACTACTCTAATTAATTTTTCAAATTAACTGACCATTATATCTTTAAGGCTTTGTTCTGTTTAGGTGAAATAGGTATAGATCTCCACCCATCTTTGAAGCCAAAGGAAAACACCTCAGGACTTCTAAAGCAGCCTGTCAATGGCCTGCCAGGGCAAGGAGGGTATCAAAATAGAGTGATATCATAGAATCATAGAATGGTTTGAGTAAAAAGATAATGTAGTTCCAAGCCCCCCTCCCACTAGTGCAAATTTACTAGAGCTCCATCCAGCCTGGCCTTGAATGCCAGGGATGGGGCATCCACAACTTCTCTGGGCAACCTGTTCCAGTCCCTCACCACCCTCGTAGTAAAGATTTTTTCCACTATCTAATCTAAACTTACTCTTGTTCAATTTGCAGCAATTCCCCCTTGTCCTATCACTACATTCTCTTGGAAAAAGCCCATTTTTAAGTTGGCTGAGGGTGCACTTGATTGCTGCATGTAATTAATAAGAATATTAAACAGTATGGCTTAACATGCAGAGCCTTGAGGGTCATTGATGTCCATCAGGAGGGACTCTAAGCCACTGGCCATTACCCTCTGGATGCAACTACTCAGCCAGTTTCTTATCCATCTAACATTCCACACAACAAATCAAGGCTTTATTTGATAAATTACATCTTTAGGCCTTTCCTTGTGTGCTAGTGAATCACCCTGTCCTTGAAGGCTGTGAGGGCTGATCAGGCAGGACTTGCCCTTGGTTCAGCCATGCTTGCTGTCTAAAATCACCTCTCAGTCCTCCATGTGCCTCAGAACAGCTTCTAGAAAGGATCCGTTCTGGTCTTCCCTGGCTCAGAGGTCATGCTGACAGGCCAGTAATTCCCAGGGGTCCTGACAGCTGTAGGCTTTGACATACCTCAGAATACCTTTCTGCATGTTTCAAACACTGACCTCTGGCTGCACATAAGGTCAAGCTTTCCATTTGTGTTCTGAAGGGACGAGATATCTATTTTTAAGGACATTTGGTGTCAAAATACAAGCAAGTTGGTATTCCTGTGCCTCCCGGAGAACCCACAGGTCCTTGCAATATTTTGGGATGTTGGAAAAAGTACTGTATTTCACAGTCAGAAATAAAGATACCTGTGTACCTCTATATTTCTTCAAAAAGAAGAAATGGAAGAGGAGAAAAGCAGTTCCAAACAAATGCTCAAAATGACTGAAATTTTTTAAAAACACAATTTTTAACAAGTAAAGAAAGGCTACAGAGTGCTCTCTATTGTGATAATTTCAAAGCAAACTGCATTATATTGTCATCTTATTTGTATTCATGGCTGCTTAGGATGATCATGCTTAAAGAAAAGAAAAACCAGCAAGATAGAAACACACTGAAAAACAGGATCAGTCCCTTGCCTTTTGTATTCTGAAGCAACTTATTTATCAATTAGAGGTGCTGGACTAACTGTCTCCTGGCTGCCTCATCAGAACTGCCAACATGCTCCTGGAAAAGCAGGGACATCCCACAGAAGTCAACCTGGTATCAATTCAGTCATTGGGTGTGTTTATGCACAACAAACCACAAGGATAAAGTTGTCAGTGTCAAGGCTCTACTCTGTGATAATTCAGGACATCTGAGTTGTTCATTCAAGTGAGGCAAACTGTGATGACACCAGTGAGTGAAGATATTTTGCATCGGCCCACATATCCCAGTAGGCTCCCGACAACCAGGCTGGTTTGGAGAAGTGGCAGGCCCAGCATCCGATTCTCCGCATTGATGCTGGGTTTCCATAGCAGTTTCCATATACAGTCTGACCTTTACTTAGATACTATTGTACTTAGTCTTTTTGAGCCCCATGTTTTTCATCTCTGGCTACTCACTCCACCCCTCCTTGCTCTATATCACCATTCTTGTCTTTGTCATCTGCTGCAAGGAGCTCATTTGTCAAAGAGACAAGATCTATAAGGTTGTAGAGGAAGAAGCACTGCTTTTGTCCCACTTTTTTTTTTTTTTTTTGGGGGGGGCCAGGGGCCAGCATGAAGAACATGGCTAGTTTTTTTTAAGAAATTTTTAAATAAATGTTGAGCAAGGACACAGTGCCCTCATGTCAATGAAAAGAGGCCTACCCTGGAAGGGAACCCATTATTTGAGGATGCCACTACTCTCTGCCTTGGGTGCTGCAGATGCAGGGGGGCTGCACTCAGCCCCTGGCTACTGGTGGGAGCAGAGACAGTACCAAAATTGCTGCTGGTGTACATGATTGAGCACAAAACAGAGAGAGGCGGTGCAGGGTAGGCCAGCAGCAGCTGGCTGTGCTGGAGTGAACTGCATCCATTGCAGCATCTGGGCTTCCTACCATGACAAATCCTTGGCCTCCCTTCTCAGCTCTACACTTGGACTGCTATTTTTGAGACTCATTGAAATAAATGTGGCCTTCTTGACAGTGTAAGAGCTGAGGTGCTAAATGGAGTTAAAAGATTTTAAAAGCTCCCTGCCTTGAGGCAGGTCTCCCACATGAGAGGTGTCCCAGATGAGCACCCACAAACTGCATCACCATCACCTCCTGGGACATGATGTAGGGAGGTGAGGGCTCCTTATCCAGGTGCAAACCACTGGACAGATCTACAGAGGTAGAGCTGAACATTCACTTCATCATTGACTTCTCTTTGAAGCAGTGATTTTATTTTTTTGTTCTTTTTTCACCCAAACTATTTCAGTGCCCAGTGCCATCCTGCAGTGGTGAAGTGAGGCTGAAAACTCAGAAACAAACAGTTCATAGAGGATGACAACCCTAGGGGCTGGCAGATGGCACCAGAAAAGAGGAGGAAAATGATGGACTGCAGTGCACAGAGCTCATCAGTAGATGCCAGCTGGGTGATGCTCTGCTCTGGCCAATGGACAGCCAAAACTATGCTCACACCATCATGATCTCTCTGAGTGTTTAATGCTCTGCTGTTTAGAATTGATTCTTTCAGTCCCGAAATCAGACCAATGACCTTCTCAGGTTTTATAGTAATTGTGAAATACTGTGGCAAATCTCACAGCTCTGATTCAGCAGGGAATGGGTACAGCAAAAATTGAGAGAATTTATCATACTGATGGGGGCAGATATTTTCCTGCACTAGAGTTCAGGGGACCCCATGCAGAAATAAGAACTGGATGCTATTTTGGCAGCAACAAGGAGCCAGAAAATAGGCTTCTGTCTCATGCTGTGCCCCGCTCTGTGTAATCAGTGACAGCCATGCCACTGCCCAATATCATTAAAATCATAGAATCATTTAGGTGGGAAAAGACCCCTAAGACCATTGAATCCAAGGATTCAGCTGAGCCCAGCATTGCCAAGTCCACCACTAAACCATGTCCCCAAGCACCACATTTGCTTGTCTTATAAATTTGGAGAAGGTCCTTCCCCAATCACCTCCATGCAGTGTTGAGTGTGGCATGCATTACCTATTCTTTGCCCTCCCCAGATCTGAAGAAGGATTATTCAGTACTTATTGTCAATGTCTGAATGGAAAAGCTATGTAGTAGGTCTGAGTCACAGAGACAAGGTGAAAACAAAACAAACTGGATAATTTAGAATGCCAGCTGCTTCCTGACACCAATTCAAAATTAATCAGGCTGCTTCATCACTATTGTGATTGCTAACAGAGAAGTATATGTATACTGTCTTGTTTTCTCTCCATTGTCCAACCTGCCCTGGGGTATAATTTACAGGTGATTAAGCTTAGCAAAGATTATTGAAAAACAGAAAAGGATGCCAAACTAACTAACTTTTATTGATCTGCCAATGAGGCAATAATGTAATTTGACACTTAGCCTTTGGAAATCTCTCCTACAGACTCACACTAAAGGGAACTTCACTATGTCAGAACCTAAAGGAATCCACATCCCTTTGAAGAATTGTGTCAGACTAAAAATCACTTAGGAAAATAATTTCTTCACTTCTTCAGGTAAAAGGCTATTCAAGTCTTATATCTTCCCACTTTAGTCTTTACAGATGACTAACTCCTGCAGAAGCTAAAGAGGAGGGTACAACTTTGGGTCCAGGGGAAACCAAGGTAGGTCATTAGAGAAAGAAGGAATATACTTCTTTATGATGCTAATCAGGATAAAACAGAATTTTGGCTAATCCACACTGACATGTCTTCAAAGAGGTCATGACATGAGGTATCTATGGAGTAGAACTGCCTGGGCAATTAGTGGCTTTCTGACCAGCACCCCAAAAGTTTTCAAAGTTTGAAGAGTTTCCTTAAGAAAAGCACAAATACAAACAAACAAAAAAACCCCACCTTATTCTTGTGCAGGAAAAAATTACTTCACACTGTTTAAGAAACACAACCAAGAATGTGCTCTTTGATTTTCAAATTTGATAAGCTGAATTTTCTGTTATTGTAAAAATCACTGCTGTATTTGTTCTGAAAATTAACTTCAGACATTCAGAAACTGGTGTAATAATGTTTTTTGAATAAAATATTTAGTTCTTGTACTAATAACATTCACCACAAGGCATAAAGGAAGACCATCTTTCCATCAGAACTTCCCCCTTTTTTTTTTTTTAATAAGAATGTAAAGTATTCAACTCATTATGGAGGTCTATCCATCACAGTATTCTATCTGCCAGTGGCTATTGACAGCTATGAAGGGGAAACTTTATTCTTTTTGAGTTTTTTACCCACAGTCCAACCATGATTTCCTGAGCCAGAGACCACACCCAGGCCATCAGGAAACACACTGGAAACTTTTTTTACGTTAATAGGGGTTTCGGTTTTTTCACCTTTTCTGTATCTGGACCATAAAACATCCCATGGCACGAAGTTCTCTCCATGTCTTGTGTGAAAAAGTACTGCCTTGACATAAATTTTATGTTGGCTTTGTTTTATCTTTTGAAACAGGTGGTTTCAACAACCTTGTGTTTTCAAGAGGCAAAACATGTTTCAAAATTAGAAATGTGTATTATATATTCTTCGTAGTGACATCAAGATAATGTAAGCTAAATTAGAATACAGGCAAATAACATGGGTTTCTTCCAATTTATAGGAATCTTTTCTTCATTACTTTCACAATTCTTTTGCTTAATTCACCTTATGCACAGAAAGACTACTGACTTTCTCCCTCTTGAGCCATTTCTCATGACCCAGTGCGTTTGCATAGATCTCCTCTGCTGAGATGAGTTGTACTTTTTATGGACAAGAAGGTCCTTCTATGGCCCAAAGTACATCTCAAAAGNGTCCAGGGGAAACCAAGGTAGGTCATTAGAGAAAGAAGGAATATACTTCTTTATGATGCTAATCAGGATAAAACAGAATTTTGGCTAATCCACACTGACATGTCTTCAAAGAGGTCATGACATGAGGTATCTATGGAGTAGAACTGCCTGGGCAATTAGTGGCTTTCTGACCAGCACCCCAAAAGTTTTCAAAGTTTGAAGAGTTTCCTTAAGAAAAGCACAAATACAAACAAACAAAAAAACCCCACCTTATTCTTGTGCAGGAAAAAATTACTTCACACTGTTTAAGAAACACAACCAAGAATGTGCTCTTTGATTTTCAAATTTGATAAGCTGAATTTTCTGTTATTGTAAAAATCACTGCTGTATTTGTTCTGAAAATTAACTTCAGACATTCAGAAACTGGTGTAATAATGTTTTTTGAATAAAATATTTAGTTCTTGTACTAATAACATTCACCACAAGGCATAAAGGAAGACCATCTTTCCATCAGAACTTCCACCTTTTTTTTTTTTAATAAGAATGTAAAGTATTCAACTCATTATGGAGGTCTATCCATCACAGTATTCTATCTGCCAGTGGCTATTGACAGCTATGAAGGGGAAACTTTATTCTTTTTGAGTTTTTTACCCACAGTCCAACCATGATTTCCTGAGCCAGAGACCACACCCAGGCCATCAGGAAACACACTGGAAACTTTTTTTACGTTAATAGGGGTTTCGGTTTTTTCACCTTTTCTGTATCTGGACCATAAAACATCCCATGGCACGAAGTTCTCTCCATGTCTTGTGTGAAAAAGTACTGCCTTGACATAAATTTTATGTTGGCTTTGTTTTATCTTTTGAAACAGGTGGTTTCAACAACCTTGTGTTTTCAAGAGGCAAAAAATGTTTCAAAATTAGAAATGTGTATTATATATTCTTCGTAGTGACATCAAGATAATGTAAGCTAAATTAGAATACAGGCAAATAACATGGGTTTCTTCCAATTTATAGGAATCTTTTCTTCATTACTTTCACAATTCTTTTGCTTAATTCACCTTATGCACAGAAAGACTACTGACTTTCTCCCTCTTGAGCCATTTCTCATGACCCAGTGCGTTTGCATAGATCTCCTCTGCTGAGATGAGTTGTACTTTTTATGGACAAGAAGGTCCTTCGATGGCCCAAAGTACATCTCAAAAGAAAAACAAAGAAACAAACAAACAAAAAAAAACCCTTAAAAATTTAAAAAAAAAATTGTAAAAAGAGGCATTTTTAGCCAAATAAATTTAGAAGGATGCCATGAAAATCCATTGAGTTAGACTAGATTTTGTTAAGGTCAGAATCTGACCTAAATTCCTCTAGGAAGTAAATCTAATCTTTAACAAAATGCATTGTGTTTATTCTCATTACCTGCTACATCTTGTCAGTGTGTGGCATGAAGTCATTGTGAAGGTTAGTACCAGGACAAAACATGATTTTAAAATGTTCTGAATGTAATTGACTCACCGGTCAGGTTTCCAGCCCTAATGTGCTGGCTCCTTCAAATTAAATTGTGTTATGGCAGGGCCCCTAGTCCACATCAGAGGATAAGAGCATGCAAAATAGAATTGGAAAAACTGAGGCAGTCTGCGTTCCTGCTTGTGAGCAAGCAGACAAGTCAGCAACTCAGAAATCAGCAGCTACTAGTTTATTGGCAATTCATGCAGTTTGAAAATAGCCATGGAAATTTGTAACAAGACTACTACCACCCTCCCCTCCACAAGAAAAAAATGCAGCTAACTGTGATTGCAGTAACAACAGAGAACCCAAGTGGTAAATTCCTAAGGCAACTGTTAAACTGGAGTTGGAGAGAGAGTGAAAGGCTAGGGTTGAAGGGCAAAGAATGAGGCTAACATGCATTGCCAGCCCCAAATATTTAGACCTCATGAGTCAGAATCACGAGGCTAACTTGAAAATGCTCATAAATTTGATCCTTTGTCTCCCAGATTTTAGTATGTAGCTTTTGCATGCAGTAGAGTGCCAACAAACAAATGTTTCCTTAATGAATTTGGGAACCTCCTTCATTGCACATCGAGAAAGCTTTGGGAGAAAGACAGAAATGCCAAAAGCTGAAAATATGTCCTAAACTAAATTAGCAATAATTGTCATATCAAAACAGGACAGGTCCCTGTACTGGTTGACATGGAAAAAGAGGCAAGACCCATATAAACCTTTTCTCCACTCCATTTAAGTGCCTTCCTGGAGCTGCAGTGTTTCCCTGAGAGATGGATTCCGGCCAAGGTGTCACAGAAGTCCGACACATCTCACCTCAGAGCTGCAAGCTGTCATGGGGAAGATCAGCAATGACCAGGCTGGCTGTGCTTGGGCACAGACATGTCCTCGTGGTGCTGCACCAGAGCTAACAACATTGAACTCTCCAAACACCTCTGTTGAGTGTAAGACCCTGACTTGCCCACAGGATATTGCTCTGCACTCTGTGGAGGTACTGCTGGGGGATAGGAACATACCAGTCTGGAGATCTTGAAGTGACATGTTTAACTATGCACTTGGTTGTTAATTTTGTTTGGCTGTAGCTTCGGATTGCCTTTTTCATTGTCATTGTGATGTTCAGTCAAAACCAGCAGGTTTCCTCTGTTCATGTGCTACAGGTCCTGAGGCTGAGCTACCTTGCTGCAGGGACAGGGGGAAGAGGGAGAGGAAGAAGTCTCCTGTATTAACTCTAGTTTAGCCAATTTAGATAACTCAGACTATTGTTTTGTCTCTTGAGTAGTGAATTGCTGCTTTTACAGAGCAAACATGAACAGGCTTGAAGAGGAAGATGAACTTCTATGAAAGAGGAGAATGCAAACTGATTTAAGATCCTCTCCTTTGCCCTATTCTAGAAATGCTATTATTTTTGTAAATAAATTACATGCCATTTCCACAACCTCTGGGCAATATCTACTGAAGTCAACTCTTTGAAGGACTAAGGCTTTCCTATTTCAAAGTTGTTTCAGTGTACTCTTCCAGGGAGACTGTAACGTCAAACAAACCCTAGCCCAAACCTCGTGTTGTAGATCTGATTTTCAACCATTACAGTGTGGCAAATTGGTACAGTCATCACACCAAGTAAAAAACCCCAAACCCCAAATCCCAAACTCTGAATCTTGAGTACCCATCCTGAGATCTGTTTCTGAGGACTTTCAGTATATAATTTTTTTTCCAAACTTTGAGAGACTATTGGAATTCTGGAAGTTACAGTAGAATCTGGTGCCTGAGGAGGAGAGTAGTTTAGGTGTTTTTCACCACAGGTGGGTCTAACCACAACAGAACAATTGCACAAGAGAAATAATATGCATGGACAGGACTTTTTGGACACCAAGACTAGCAGCTGCCTCAGGCAGCTGAACTGTATGAGGATGGGAACTAATGCAAAATTTTGCCAGCTATGATTACTGCCTGTATGGCAGTCAGCAGGTCAGGAAGCTGAGACCACCGGGGCAAAAAAAAGTTCTCCATCACCTTCACAACCTACTCCAGGCATCTCAATGCCACAGAAGGATGGAAGGCATCAAAAGGACAGTGAGGAACTCTGCACATGGGAGGTGCAGGTGAACTCAGCTGCAGTCCACTTAGCCTGTACTCTGCTAGATCCACCTCTTCAAGAGTAGCCAGATCTTTGCATGCAGTGGTAAAACTATTAAGCATTTGGGTTTTGGTTTTTTTTGCTCAAGAATCTGGGTAGGTATTCAGGTAGGCTTCAAAGGTGAGAGAAGACCACCTGAGGGACATCTGAGGCCTGAATGGCTTCCACCTGCCCAATACTACAGCAACCAGGGAAGTATCTGTTGGCACAGCAAGGCCGGAGAGGGGTATAATGTTGCTCTATATATTTTTCCTGTTTTCTGTAGGGGATATAAAGAGAGGCATTCCAGTTGACAGAAATAGTTTCCACAATAATATGATTCATATTGTTGGGAAAAGGTTTATATTCTCTAAGTACAAAATAATTACGTAGGTTGGTGGCTCAGGTTCCCTTTTCTTGTTGCTGTCTTTGAAGTGGGTTTGGGGTTTTTTTAAGGTATGATATATTTTGTCACAGATATAATGCTGTTTGTTGGTGGTTTTTTTGTTTGGTTGGGTTTTGGGTTTT
>VWZN01003520.1:3050-20981 GCA_013396955.1 Regulus satrapa | reverse complement strand
TTTGGATTAGATATTAGGAAACAATTCTTTATTTTGAGGGGGATGGGGTTCTGGAACATATTGTTGAGAGAAGCTCTATTTCTGAAAGACTTCCAGGCCAGGGCTTTGGATAGGGCTTTGAGAAAACTGGTCTAATGGAAGGTGTCCCTGCCCATGGAAGAGAGGTTAGAACTAGATGGTCTTTAAGAACCCTTCCAACTAAAACCACTCTATGATTCTATGACAAGAAAGCTACATACGCAGTAAAAGATTATGTTAATCGATACCTCTTTTTTCCCTTGAAAAGTCAAAGTCCTGTTTGGAGATAATGATGAGAGAGAGTGAACTCTGGAGGAATAGGAGACAAAACCAGGCAACAGGTGTGCCTATAATGTGCATGTTCTCATCCTCCCCATAGGAGAGAAAAGCAAATTGGAGAGGTACGTTTTCTAGCATGTATTTCTCACATTCCTAGCTCAGAGTGAAACGCTACTGAAGTGCCAGACATATAATGGGGGGCTGATGTAGAGACAGAATCATTCTACAAATTAGGGCAATTCAAAGCCCACAAATCATCATGACAAGCAAAGGAATTAACACAGATTATTAGTGGAGACTAGAAACCAAATGTCAAAGCCAAGGACACAGCCTCATTCAGGACTGGAGATTTTCCAGCTGATTGTAAAAGCGAAGAAAATATGGTGCAATCCCAGGCCTCCAGATGGAGAATGGGGTTAATCCTCTAGAAAAAAAGGTACATAAGTATCCAAAATCAGGGAAAGAAGAAAACCAATTTCTCCTGTCCAATCGGAATAGAGAAAAAAAGATACAGAATTAAAATCTGAAGCCTCATACAGCCTATTTCGGGTATATTGTATATGGAGCAATTATGTTGCTGGCTTCCACAGATTTAAATATTCTAATCATTTACTGAAATGGAGAGTTTTTGCAGAATATCCAGTTATAAGGTGGCAGCTGCAGCACTAACTGCTACTGATCCTGTCCACCAGTACTGAGGCCACACGCTACTGGAGATTTCTGTTTCTGGCAGTGTCCCTGTGTTCTGCCTCCTCTACCCACAGCCCCCTTGCTGCACACAGTTTGACCATGAGGTAGTGTGTCAGCATGATGAGAAACAGGCTGGTGTCCACTGAAAGATTGGAAATGGGAACAGGTGTCTTTAGATCACCAGCAACTGCTATCTGAGCTTGCACAACAGCTTGAGAGAGAAATCGAGAGCAAATTAAAGATGGTATATTTTTCACTAAAATCATAAGCAGACAAATGGTCCACTTCTTTAACAGCTCAGCTGTGCACACCTTTATGTGTGCTCTCTCACAGACAAAAACAGTTTCATGTGTGGTGTAATGGAATGCTTCTGCTAGTAAGCCAGGAGAGCAAATTAATCTGCTTTGATGGCAAAACTACATTTACATTAGAAACAAAACTGAATAGAGAAAACAAATCAGACTATTGTCATAAAATGTTGGCCTGTGCTATTATTTGAATAGAAGACCACCAAAACAAGCCAGTTGTTCCAGAAAATAATTTGAATGATTTAGTATATAATATTTCTCCAAGTCAATACTGAAATCCTACTCCAGCAGATGATTAGGGAGAGCTATGCTGTTAGAGGATCTGTTAAAAAAAGTGCTCTTTAAAAGGTCCCATGGCGCCTTATGTGAGAGCAAGAGACATTAATCAAAGTGTCCAGAAAAAAAATCCATATCTTGATTATTATATTAATAAAATGATTAGAGTTCTCTGCAGTTTGTCATCTTTATTTTCTTTCCTAAATTATTGGATGCTGTTGCTGTGCTCTGCTCAGCATTTTCCTAGAATTTCATCCTGCCAGTGGCTGCATACATTAGTGAAAGAAAGCACATTAAAGCATGCCTTCCAAATAATAAGGGGTTACTTGCACAGATATTCCAAGAATTACTTTTATTCCACAAGACTGTGGACACTTATGTCAAGAACAAAAGCTACTTTTCCAGGCATTATCAAGTTTAAGCAAAATGCTATTGGAATTCGATCTGAATTCATCTTCTAACAAAATCCTAGATCCTAACTAAGCAGAGCACTTCAAACTGGTTAATGATTGTACTAATTTTAACCCACAAGTAAAATTAAGACTCTATTTCATTAGCTGACTACATCAGTACTTTATTTGTCTGAGTTCCATCTAAAAGTGCTCCAGAGAAGTAACCGGAATCTTTAAATGACTAATGTTGGTCTGAGTAAAGGCTGAAAACTGCATTTGTCCCATTTATTCATTAGAGACTTGCAAAAAAAATCCTGCCCCAGTATGGTCAGTGCATGACTACTGTAGCAATTCCAAAATTTTGCTCCAGTGTTCAGCTTCCAGGGTGCCTGGGTCTTCCTCTTGGTTTGTAATATTGCCCATGTAATCACTTGGAATGCAGAGGATAAAAACCAAGCTTTCTTAGGCACTTTCATGTGGGCTCCTGTTTTGTATGTGCTGTTACCCATTGAAATAATGTATTGCCAGTGAAAATAGTGTTTGAACAAACCTGCATTTTTGGGCCTGTGTAATTCTCTCCAGCCCCCTTTAATGTCACTTTGAAGGGTTACAAGGAAGTCTGTGACATTCTGCAAGAGCTGGTACTGGCAGCAGGAAGTTTGTACACACTGTAAGAGTTCATGTAGTTCCCGTTGCATAATCCTGGGAGAATGGTTTGGGAGAGAATAAAGTTTTATGTACTTTTAAGTCTCATCATTACCTATTCAGTACAGGTACATTCACCTCCAGGGTGTCAGTGAAGTTTGACTTAATTGTCTGCCTTGCAAATGTTCAAACAGGACTTCCCATGCTTTCTCACCTGCTGTGCTTAATCTTGGCAGGAACACCCCATAAACTGAAAACAAGAAAGTTTTGCATTGAAAAGGATATTAAAGATCATCTAGTTCCAACCGCTGCCACATAAGCAGGAACACATTCCACCAGTCCACAATGTTCAAAGCCCCATTCAGACTGATAATTATATTCAGCTCTCATTTTTTGTTCTTTAAATCTTTACTGAAACTTTTCTTTTTGAGGCTAATGAGAAAACAGAGCTCTTTGGCTCTACCCTGCAGCTCCTGCAGCTGCACAGGCTGGTGGCACCCCAGCACTGCCACTGGTCCCTGTCATGTCCCCAGGTGAATCTTTCTCTGAATATCCACTCTGTGTCAGGCTTAACTGGGGCTTCCTCTGCACTGGGAGGATGTGTTGGGCATTGTAATCCTGTTCGGTGCCTCTGTTTAGGTGCTCACATAGCACCTGTGCCACTAATGTCCTACAGATAGAGGGAAAGGCAGGGCTGTCCTTGCTCTGAACTGTCCAGGCCTCGTTCCCAGGCAGTGTTCCCTCAGCCTGCCTTCTGCACAGAGGCTCAGGAGGAAGGGCACACTACTCTCATGCTCTGATGAGATCTTGCTTACCAATTAAACCAGACTCTGTTGCTGCTGACATGCCACCTCAATTAATGGAAACAGGAACATAGGGCTTCAAAAAGTGAGGCCCAGTCAGCACTGGCCCTGGTTACAGGAGCAGGATGCTTGGATGTTTTCCAGACACCCCCTGAGAGCATAGAGCCTGGAAGAAATACCAGGCAAGTCATGCTGGCCAGCAATGCTGTCGTGCACCTGAGCTCAGTGGATTCACTGCAAATTTGATCACAGCATTGCCTCATCACCACCGCAGTCAGAGGCTAGAGAAGCCACGGGAAGGTTTCCTGGTGCACTGGGGACACGGCATTGCTCACCACCCCTGCAGCAATGGGCACTCCCAAGCATGGAAAGCTGTCATGTCCTCAAGCTCCTTCCCACACAGTGTCTCCCTCCCGAGCTCAATTTAGGCATTTGATGGTCAGAGCTGCTCCAAACCAGGGGTGGCTGCAGCCACGGGGCAGGACATGGTGCTTGGCTGCTCTGCATTAGCATCCAAGGCACAGGGCAGGGGGCTGGAAGGGACAAATAGAAAGGGAAGTTTGGCTGCTCCATTGTGTTGCTGGCAACACCAACACAATTGCTGTCCATGTTACAATCATTTCATGGCCCCAAAGCTGTAGTCACCCTGCTGTTTTTAATAAAAAGAGTATACAGGTGGAAGATCAATTCATGATTTATCACAGAAGGGAATTAGGTCTATTCCTTACCTGTAATGGTTCATGAGCACATCATGGCTCATGTCATATTCTCAATTTTTTTCTTCCTTGAAGAGATGCTCTATTGCAAATGAAGTGTCTAAAGTGCAGAATTTTAGGTGATTATGACTGTGCATTTTCCCTGACAGAGAAGTAAAACAACCTCTGTTCCCCAAGTCCTTGCACTGCAGGGCTCCTGGTTCACTTTCCTCCCTCTCCATTCCCTCCCTCTACCCAGCCTCCAACACAGCCTAAGAAAACTACAGGAGGGGGCTTCTTACTGCTCTAATCACCCCTCATTTGTGCTGGAAGTAGCTCATGGTCAGGGTTGCTTTACATCAGGCCAAGCAGAGGTCACACTCCTCAGAAGATCAAGGAAAGCATGGTTTACCTTTCCTTGGTGCTGTTAGATTTCTGAATATTCTGAGCTGGATTCTCCTGCCCTCTGCAACTATCATCTTCTAAAATTTTGGGGTTGCTAATGCTAGTGTTTTCAAAAGGAGAGGACTGATACAAACCTAAGCCCCTCCTGCAGCATAGCCTAACTTTGGCATAAAATACAAGGCATGGTGTAAGCAACAGCTGAACTCCAACTGGAAATGGTCCAACAAAGAGCATGGTGATGGTGCCCATCATGTGCACATGGAGACCTTGTTCTTGCCCTCTGAAGAAACTGATGCCATGCACAAATTAGGAGAACATTTGCCACTGAGAATTTCATTGTCAGAGAAAAAAAAAACCAACAAAACCAAACAAAACAAAACAGGGCTGTGAAGAGCCAGGGGTACATGGGGAAGGGCAGAGAGATGCTGGAATCTCAACACCCTGTGCATTGTCCCAGTTTCATCACTATAAAAGTGAGAAGCAGAGCTGGAAAACTGAGGGCCAGGTTATGCCCTCTAATTTTGGACACCTGACTTGCATGGTCTGGTAAAGATTCTGGCAAAAGATTCTCCACCGCTCAAAGGAGTTTTTCTCAAATCTTGACTCACTCCCTGCCTCATTACACTAATTCTTCAATGCTTCTTAAGGGATTACTGAGGCCCTGGGCACAGTAACCATAGTAATTCTACTTCTGATCACATATTGGCACCTTTTACTGCCATTTTTGCTGTCTACTTTTGTGTGGGGATCTTTTTTATTATTACAAAATTTTAGTTGCTGTGCCCCCATTAAATACCAGGGTCAGGTTGCCTAGTAAGAATATCCTGCCAATAGTCTGTCAGGCTCCATTTTGCTTTCCATGTTGAACGAAGTGCTGTAGCAGTTGGCAGAAAGCAGACCTCCTCAATGTCAAGGACAGGACTAAGGATCAGCTGCCTTCTCAGAGGAAAGCTAGGATCAACATAGCAATGAAACAAAACAGATTTCCGAACATGACATGCAGCTAATTCCCTTGCAGTAATAAATTTTTGCTAAGCCATCAAGCACAATAAATGAAATCCATGTGAAATTTAACTGGGGAGGAATAGAAAAATGGGGAAGGCAATAAAAGCAGCTTCTTTCTGCAGCTTTCAGAATGCAGTGCTGCCCACATTTTCCTTTTAGACAGAAACAAAGGATTTCCTACAGACAAAAAATATTGTGTCCCCTTGAGAGCTGAATAAGCTCAACATTGGAGCTCACATCCTGAAAGGTATCTGGAAAGAGCTGCTTTGTGGATGGCTCTTCAGCTTTGGTTGTTTATCTGCTTGACCCTGGCATGCTGGAAGGTGCCACGTTTTGTGCATTGTCAAAGCTTGTGTGAAGCTCTTCCAAGTCTTATTTACTGTGAGAGAAGTTAAACAAACAAGTTACCCTTAGGGAAATCCTGACAATCTGTGCAGAGGCACAGTAGTCTGCCTTTAAGAAGAAATCCCATGCTAGCCATGCTATTTCAGCTCATGCTACTGAAAACCATCCCACCTCCCACTCATGTGTTCACAGGTTATGCTCTGGGTGCAGCTGTTTTTACCAGCCACCACAGACCTAGCCCTCAACTTCTGACACACAAAAGAAAAAAAAAAAAAATTCACACACACGCAATCACATGTATATGTGTATGTATGTATGTATGCATGTATGTATGTATGTATGTATGTATGTATGTATGTATGTATGTATGCATGCATGAATTTTTGTGGTTGTCCATGCTTTCAAAATTAGACACACCACATCAGTCTTTTCCTTCGTCATCCCCCACATGGTTTCCCAGTGAGGATGAAACCATAGCCCCATCAGCTATCATCACATAATATTGCAGTCCAGACTTCATAGTCAACTGGCTGATACATGATCTTTAGACACAGTGACCTAAGTCAAAGCACTCCTCCTGCATCAGTGAGGGAAAAAATAAGTTTTAAAAAAAGAAGCAGTACAGTAGTACAGGTGCTGAAGACTAGTACTTTAGAGGACATCTTTGCAATGAGAGAGAAATACAGCTAAAAATCATCTTACAATATTTTTAATCACATGGTCTTGTTCAAGACTTATGAAAATACTAATTTTGTTCTGAAGAGAGACAGTCTGATAAGACTTGAATGCTTCAAAAAGTCTCCACAGGGAAGCACAGTTCTCTGGGAATGTAATTTGAGCGACCTGAGGGACATATTGCAGAAGGCAAGATCTAAGTTAATTCCATGTTTGTACATGCCACTATGGAAACCATAAATCACATCATCCTTCCCCTGCAAGGTATTGAGTACAAGTTCAGAACCCTAATGTGCTCACACTGCCACCTTGACATGAGCAACCATGCCAAAAGAAAGATAAAATGTTGGACCAAAAGTAGATTTTTCTCATGCTCAAACTTAGCACAGAGACTTTCCATCCAGAGACCTTTCATCAAAGAGAATTATTATCTCCTCTAAAAAAAAGATGTAGTAGAATCCAAATCCATCCAAACTTTGCTAAACTTCAGGATTAGTAGTGTGATTTGTGTGGAAGTGACAAATCTCAGAAGCATACCAGGATCTAATAGGAACAACCAGAATCAGTCAGCTAAACGGGTTCTGCCAGGCCTTTGGCAAAGTGCTCTGCACTGTAATGCATGGAGAGAAGTAGATTAGAGAATCAAAAGGGGTGTATTACAGTCTCAGAAGCTGGAGTTGGTTATAAGTCTATTAGCATAACAAAAAGGAATGTAACAGGGCAGGAGAGCTGCCAAGGGGAGTACTGGTAACTGCAGTCTCAGGAAGAGCAAACAGAGCTCCTGCAGGGGCTGGCAGCAAACAAGCACAGAGAAAGCCAGCAAGGGCTTCCAAGGGCTTTGGGGGAAGTGGAAACTCTTATCCTTTCTGGTTTGATCCTGTGCAGTTGTGCAGAAGGACAAAAGAGCTCACTCAGCATTGAGCAGATGAAAGAGGTTGACAAATCCAAAGGAAGATCATCTGTCTGGTCAAGGAAAAAGTGGTACAGCAGGTGTCTGTATCTGGGAGCCACCAGTGGAACAGCATGTCCATGAATACATCAAATAGCATTTTCCTATCCTAGATGGCTCGCAACAGTGAAGTAAAGTCCAGTGTGCCCCTCCTGGCCCACACCTATGTGCCCCCAAGTGCTTCCTGCCACAAACAGGGAGACCCTCTGAGCCACAGGCTGAGCCTGGTGACTACAGGATGGGGAGGAAAAGGGCAGCCGTCCTCTTGGAAGAATAGCAGATTTATTCAGCTGATTAATTTTTGACAGGGAAGAAGAGCAAACACAGGATAAAATGGTTCAACAGAGAAGAGGGGGGAAATTGTGAGAACAGAATCAGAAAGGAAGATGAAGAGCAAAAGAACAGGGAAGATAGTATCACTCAAAGGCAGATGCTCACCTTCCCAAGGTGCTTATCTGGGGCTGCTGAGAAGTGATTTGTGCTCTAATTAATATTTTAATTTATTTCAGAACTAAAGAAAATTGTTCAAATAATCATATTTTTGGTTAAAAATGAATGCCTAGAGCACCTGAACTACTGTTTTCCTTTTTAAAAGTAAAGAATAAAAAAATCATACTTTCAAAAATTCTCTCCATAGTCAGGATTAGACACTTGAATAGAACTGTTTGCTGAAGATGAGTTGAATTTATCAAGCATTCCATCATACCTGTAGCTGAATATTTTTTGAGAGCTTAACTAAAGGGCAATGTAGGATGCAGGAAGTAGGGAATGCTGTCACCCGATACAGGGGATTTCTATTCATATATTGACCAATGAGTTAAAAACAAAATTCTAAATATTCTTACTACACCTATCCAAAATTCACTTCTAACATACGAAAAAATGATGCTACTCCTCACACATATTTATGCATATTTTTTTTCTAGTCACATATGAAATCCTATCTATTCAATCTTAAAAATGTGAACAATATTCTACACAAATACTCTGTCTTATTAACGTAAATGGGTTTATCTTGTTTTCTCCTAAAATGCAAACAATGTTCTTACTATTCTTTTGTTATGTCTTGGAGCTAGGCTAACAAAGCTGGGTCTTAGGGCTTGTCACGATTTTAAAGGCTTTAAAATTTTCTAAGGCACTCAAAGCATTTCTTTAAATATCTAGGGTGTATTCTACCTACTTGCTTACTTGTAGGTAACTGTACTTGTAAATTGTAGGTATAATTTACTTATAGTTTGTTCAAGATTATAGCTAAAGCTTTTTACTTATATTTCTGCTTCATGTCCATTTGGCTTGATAGATCTTAATTTTTCTAGAGTTTAATTCAATATCTGCACTCTTTCCTCTTTCTGTGCAGCTTAGAGAAACTCTTGCTTCTTGTACTCCAACAGGCAGAAAAAATTTTCCTTTGTACTTTCTCATCAGGCCTGCGCAAGGTCAGGATACATCCATCTCCCACAACAGCACAGGTCCAGGTCCCATTCCTCCTGCTAGAGCAGGCAGTCATTGTAAGCTCACAGCAGCTAACAAAGACAGAAATTATTTTCAGTACCTCTGTGCAGATCTTCACCCCATCCATAGCCCTCACTCCCTGTGAGGGAGGCACAGCATCAATGAAGGGCACCTGGGAAGTTATGCCTGAACAGAAGCTAAACTACATAGTTTTGGGTTACATCATGTGCTTAGAGACAGTGGCATACATGTGTCTGTAGCAGGAATAGCAGAAAAACAAGAGAGAAGGCAGCAAGAAAACACTGTATCTGACTGAAAGACAAAAGAAGAAGTTTAGAGGTCAAAAACTGCTTCAAAGTTTGAATGAAAAGAATGTCTCATCCTGTTTGCTTCCACATGAGCTGAGGGCAGCAGGTCTGTGGTTAACAGCAGTCATTCAGCAACACCTGACTTCATTGTCTGTTTTCTCTGAGAGCAAACCGCATGATGGAGCAAACCACATGATGGAACCTTGGGCTGCCCATCTGGGTCATGCAGGAATAACAACATGATGGGAATGGATGTCTCGTGATGTTATTAATTGGGTTGAACATGCCAAGTAGTGCAAAGAGGTTTACACACTCGGGTCAGTTGTGTTGCTATTGCAGTATTTACTGCTCATGCAGGTCCCTGTGCACCACTTCAAAAGTTACCTGGCTCTGCCACATGATCTCCGAGCAAGCAAGCCAAGACTTTTAACAGTATCTATTTTTCTCTGTTCCACAGGTCAGTGCTCCCTACAAACTGACAGTGTTCTCCTGAAAGATTTATTGTGAAACACAGCACAGAAAACATTGGGGCAAAAATAATAACGAACACTGATTCTGTTTAGGCAGGACTATCCATGTGATGTAGATGAAAAAAAATTCCCTACTTTAAAACACACATTTTATTTATGCAGGTCATGGTTCCATAATTCTGTGCAGCATTTCAATGGCACTTACATATAAAATAATTTGTTTGCTCACAGAACAAGCAAGACTTCGCTGACTCCAGAAAATATTTTGCCAGTGCAAACTTGTGAATCATTAGCAGTCAAATACTCTTAAGATTTATTCAAGACACTACTACTGAACTATTAACTAGAAGTTCAGATCATATTTCTTGTCTTGCTCTTCTTTAAATTATGAGTTTCCACAGGGCATATTTTCTGTTACACATCCAACCTGCAGCTTCCAATATATTTTTGGGTCATCTGGCTATGAATTTCACATTTCAACTTCTTCTGGGTTGCCCACTCTTTTTAGGCGATGTCAGACAAAATCTCATACTGTATTTCTCCTATCTTTTACATCTCTTCGAGGAGAAATATTCTTATACAGATCTCTATCAGTAAAAACAACACAGCAATAATAGGGGGAAAAAAAGAAAGAAAAAAAGAAGAGGAATAAAGGAGTACTGCTATAAATACTTTTACTGCTGGCATAGATGATTTACTGCTGACTTTGTTAATCCCT
Source organism: Regulus satrapa (assembly GCA_013396955.1). Classification (NCBI taxonomy): domain Eukaryota; kingdom Metazoa; phylum Chordata; class Aves; order Passeriformes; family Regulidae; genus Regulus; species Regulus satrapa. The sequence goes on along the minus strand of VWZN01003520.1, from coordinate 10,548 downwards.
ATAAAATAGCACAGCTGAACACCTTTAAGTTTCATGCATACAGATGACTAATTAAATACACAATTAAATGGATTGACCTGGCAGTATTCTGACCATTAAAATCATTAAAGAAATAGAGCTTGTGGTTCCCTCAAGGCAAAGTGTTCCAGTGAATAATTTGGGTATTGCAGTAGCTTGGGGCAGTTTGGGACAAATAAGGTACTCACTTGGGTACCAGCACCTGGGGACCTGACTGCCTGACCCCGTCTCAGCCCATGACTCCAGTGCATTGCCCTGTGCCGCGTAGACCAGTGCAGAAGGACACAGGGGACATTGGGACAAAAGCTGAAATAATTCAGTTAGAAGTACTAATTCAGATTTTGACAAAGATTGACCTGAATTAAAGTTTTTCATTGTAATGCCTGGGTGCAGTAGATCTGCCAGGACCACAAGTGCTCCCTGTCCATTGGCAGTCCCAGGGGGAGCTGAGGGCCAGGTCACGAAGCTGGGGCATCACAGCTGACCACACAGGACACCCTACCAACACCTAACATATTACTGTGGGCCAAGGCATGGGCCTTCCTGGGCTGAAACTTCAGTCAATCTTGTAGCATTTGAATAACCAAACTTTTGTAACGAAACAAGAGTTTCATCCAAACAGGAGCATCCAAGGAAGGTTATAATCTGTGCTTTCACCAGAAAGTTTCCTCTGCAATTTCCATCCTGAAGAGTCTGCCACTCACCCTCATGTTCATAGTGCTGTGTTCATGTGCACTAGGCTGGAGTGAACATTTCTTGTGGTTAAGTACAGTTCAGCTTCAGAAATTACTACACTTCCACTTACTTAAACTGGCCTAATTCTTCCACAGAAATACTCTTTCAACAGAGGCAATTAAAAAGTCTGCCATTGTGGCAAGGCACTTTGTCTATAAAAGCTTCCTTTGGCTTATCATTCTGCTTGACTTTCTGAAGTAATTTTTGAGTAGGCAGGAGGTTTTTTTGTTTAATTTTTTGTGGTTGGGGATTTTTTGTTTGTTTTCATTTGGGTTTTTTTGGAGGGTGTGGAGTTTTTTTGTTTGTTTTGGGTTTGATTTTCTTTAATAAGACTGTTTCTCTTTGAGAAATTACATTATTTATTAGAAATTCTGGATTTGTGTCATGCAATTTGTAAAACTGAGCTACCATGGAATTTGTGATTTTTTTCAGAGGACAGCAAGGTGAAACTCTCTCATTTTCACCTACTAATTACCAGGAGGAAAGATGTGTGACAGATGTAAAGACATAACTGAACTTGTGAAAGAGATAGAAAACCAATCCATATCTGCAAAGGTGATAATGATATTTATAGAGACTAAGTCAAGTATTTTAACAAAGTTATTGTAGCTGTAGCCTACATGAAGCATGAGAATCTGGGGGAAACAAATGCAAATGGAAGCCTGCTTTATGTATACTGAATTCATCATTAAGTGTTGTTTGGATTTCATGTGAAATTTACTCTTTCTTACAAACAACCACACTAATAAATGAGGAAATGTCTCATTTACATTATTTGACTGAGCAGCTGAGTTTATTTGTAAATAGAAAACATAGGCAAATATTAATATATTATTTTCTTGAATATATTCATATTTGTTCACCTGTTTTCAAGGCTCAGGTGGTGATGCTGTGGGTGGACATGCTGGTCACCACCACACATCCTGTCTCACCTACTGATGAAGATACATGGTGTGAACACACCTTTGGGCACTGTTCCATTGCAAGTAATATACTCATTTTCATGAGGATTTGGCAGATACAACCTCTCAATATACTTCTGAAATCAGAACTTCCCTAAATACTGACACTTGGTGAACTTCCCTCATAAACCACTGCCAACAAGCATGTTTCTCTCCCTTCCCATGGCAGTATAAGCCATCTGCTCCTCTTCAGCAACAGACTGTAGCCATCCAAATAACTCGAGTTAAGTTTGGTGATGTTGACAAGGTGCATGGGAAGCTTTTCTGGAAATACCAGCAATGCCATGTCAGGTGGGGCTGTCTGTATTCTACATATGGGCAGAATAACATTGGCTGCAGCTGCAGCATCACCTGAGGCTGAAAGCTTTGGGTATCCTACAGACCACATGCAGCATCTGAAGAGAGCTGACATCTGGTACAAAATATGTGGTGTCTTTATATTTCTATGAGTCTGCCTATTTTTTTGTAAACATCCACTTGTTCCTTTCAACAGAGAACACTGTCCTTGATGTTCTGAGCACTGCCTGACGGGAACATCTATTCCTGCCAGCTTTTATTGTTACTCTGTAAGCTGCAAGGTTTTTTCCAAGTGTGTTCCATCCTTTTCATAAATATAGTGAAAGGTATTTCAGAGATGATATTTACTTCTGAAATGGCTTGGACAAATGTGAATAGCAGAAAAGCTGAGAGCTAGGAGAAAAAGAAGCTTTCACCATCCTCACTTGAGGCCGCAGATTCACCTGAAGACCATGGAGCTGACATTTATCTTCTTACAACTCACATTGATCTTCTCCCAGTTTAGTGCCTGATCCTCAGGTAATGAGCAGGGATTAAGGACCCACAAGAGGCTTTCACTTGGCACAAAAAGGTTCTAGAGTAGAGCTGGGGAGGACTGTAACATCTGCAGGTAGGATCCTTCCTCTGCAGCTTCCCAGACAAGATAAAGCCTGTAATGACTGGCCAGGGAATAGGAGCAATATCTCACTTGATATGGGCAACCACAGCTATAAATCATATCAAAATGGCATGGCCCAGTAAAGACCAGAGATATTTGTAAACAAAACTTTTAGATTCACCAGCTGTTACACAGCCCTCCTTTCATGACAATGGTGGAAACCATGTCAATAAACAAATCATATTCATTGGGTTGTTCACAAGATGGTGATAAAAAGCAGTCAACAAATGTTTGCAGGAGCATTTGCACCAAAGCAGCCTCCTGTTTGTTGTCCGAATTGCAGATTAATTAATTAAACATTCTTGAACATTGGCTGAAAACTCGGGGATTTAAACAGACTATATGTGATTTTCATAATTTGTCCAGGAAGCTGATACAGTGCAGCACTGTTCAGATGTGAAGAAATGAACACCAAATATATATTATATTGCCAGGTCATAGTGGTGAAACATAAACAGTCCCACAAAAACCTGATTTCATTGGGGATAATTTGCAGGCAGAAATGAAACTGCATTTTAAAATGCAGTTCAACTGTGAATAGTTGTCTGACGATAATAATAACTGACCAACAGAGATCAAGTAGAAGGTATCATATTCAATCATTAATCCAATCTAAAAATAATTCCCTTAAAGCCTTTTGTGAGTAAACTCCAGTATATTCAAAGGAATCACACTTGCCTCCTGGAAAATCTGGGAGTAGAAAACAAGACAAAATATGTTGAATAAATTATTCCCTGTGAATTGTCCCCTTGGCTCTAACTTTGACAAAATGCTTCTTATGAAAATTCCTTTTAAAATTGATAATATAGAGCTACATATTAGATTATATTAGGTGTCTTTAAAGAGACAATAGATAATATAGAGCTACATATCACCTTATGTTAGGTGTATTGAGTTTTCTGCCAAGCCAAGGTTTATTTAATGACTATTTCAAGGAATGATGGGAAAATGCAGTACTGAAAAAAAAAAAAAAAATCCCAATTTTATTTCACTGCATTTTTTATTTACCTTTTCATTTCTGTTTCATTCTCACCCACTGTGGAACCAACCTATTATTGGTTCCAGACTTGAAGTAGCAAAGTTCAAAGCCACAGTTTCTGATTGAAGCTTTTGTTTATCCCTCTTTGCATAACTTTACTGATTTCTCTATCAGTTGCTTTGGTATTTTTGCAGCATATTTTTGTCTCCCAACATTTTTCCTACCAGTTAAGTTTCAGTTTGGTCTCACAATATAGAATCATGATGACTGAGAAGTGTCAAAATTTATTACAGTACATGATAAGATTATTGTTATAAGGTTTTAAAACCACATCAAAATTCAGAAAACAAGTGTGTGACCTAGTGGGAGGTGTCCCTTCTCATGGCAAGTGGGTTGGAACTAGACAATGTCTAAGGTCCCTTCCAACCCAGACTGTTCTGTGATTCCACAGTCAGATTGTTAAATACAGCCCAGAAAAGGGCTGATGAGGAGCTGTGCCTTCCTGACCAGTTTCCTTACAGCTGTGCTAAGGGTCTGGGCTGGCCCAGGGAGGCTGCTGCAGTGGGCAGAGGGCCGCCCGGCTCTGGCATTTGGCGCGCTCGCAGCAGAGTGCAAGGCATCCCACGCACCTGCTCTGTGCCTGTGGTGTGCCACCAGCCCGCAGCACATGGTCTGGCTTGCAGCATTCCATAGGGTCAGGGCAGGCATGCCAGACACCTTGGCCCTGGCCCTCCCGTTTCCCATAATCTGCCAGCTGCTGACAAACAGTGTGGTCAGACGCAGTGACTAAGGGAGGTGTTTGGTGAACTTTCACCTACTTGCCAGCCGTAAATTGAGGAAAAGGAAGGTGGAAGACTGTTAATTTGGGCCATAAACTCATATTCTAAATTATTAATATGGAGAATGATGTAGGAGATCAGAATTTTGTGACAGCAGAGCAGCCACTTCAGCCTTCTTTACCCAGAGTGGCTGGGGGACAACCCCACTAGATATGCAGAGACTGCAGCAGTTTGCTACACAATGAGGTAGTCTGCGGTACTCAGACCCCAGACCCACACATATTTGGGAGTAGATGTGGAAAACTCTGCCACAGGGGAAAACTATGTGAAGGCTGTGCTTGTGCTTAAAGGGGTAGTCAGCTTCAAGAGGAAGATACTAGCACAAACACTCTTCACATGGAACACTTTGTAACATTGCCACAGAGTATCAGCTACCTGCCTGCATCTTCTGAAGGACAGGAAGAAGCTCATTTTCTGCAAGGCTTATTTATAGGGCAGAATGGAAGGAGATTTCCTACATTGCTAAAGGAATTTCACTACATTTATTAATAAGACACCCATGTAAGTGCCAGGCATTGCTTGATCTGATTCCCAGACCTTCAGCAAGGAGAAGCCTGGTCCTTTCAGAGTCCAGCCTGATGCCTGGCAGCCAGGAACTACATCCTCTGCTGAAGATGCACTCAAATCTTGTGTCAAGTGTCATGACACTCATCTGATTTCATCTCAGTCTTTGTAAGTCCTACCTTCATTTCTTGTAATACATCACAGTTCAGTAGATTCAGAACTGTAGGACAGAAGAAAAAAAAAAAAAAACAAACAAACAAAAAAAAAAAAAAACAAACAGGTGTTGTGGGTCTAAAAAACTACTGTTCATGAAGAGGGTTTGGTGACTAATCTCCATTATATTGTGAGTGGATACTGTGGGGTTGCACATGTCTCAGGAAAGGAAGGGCTCACTCTAGGAATTACTGACCAACAGGGTGGGAATCTACCACTTCTGAAGTGGAGACCTTAGTACATGGCAGGTCTTTAATACTTCTGGTTTCTTTTTCTTTGCAATGCCAAGATTATGAAGATAACCTCTGGCAGAGCCTAACCTAGGCTTCCCTGTAGTGCACTACATCAAAAGCCCTACACTTTTTTAATTAGTTATATATATATTTAGTTAGTTACTATCATTTTAATAATTGTTTCAAACTTAATCATACCGGGACTCCCTTGTGGCACCTACCAGGACAAGTGATCTAGTTAGCCAGGACAGAAGAGCAGGGTTTTGTCTGTGGTTTATGATTGTACCATGAGACACTGGGGGAGGCAAAAAATTAGCTTTTGCCTCTCTTACTACAACTGTGATCATCTCATCCCCTGTTTCAGAGCCATGGCTTTTCCCTCACACTGTAGTAGGATCTTGTGACAGGTTGTCAATGTTCTCTGTTGATATTCTGGTGTCTCAGCTAAATCCTCACCCAAGACAAAGCTGCAGATCCTCCCTCTGAGTAATGCAGCTAAATAGGGAGACACTTTTAATGCAGTGTGAGTGATGACAGCTGTGATGTAGGAGGAAGCAGTTATATTGTTGATTCTCCTAAAACAGACCAAAAGGACAAGCTGTTCAAGCCACTGCTGCTCTGATCTATAAAGGCAGTGATTGAACTCAAAGTTCCTCTGGTACTGACAGAATGGGAGCATATACAGACAGCCCTGCATCTTCTCACTTTGATTTACTTGAGGGGGCACCACACAAGTGCCCATGGCCACCATCCTGCTTCACCCATTGCAACACTGCTGGGTGCCTTTGGCACTCTGTCTGCCAGTGTGAATATGTTACTATATCCTGGAAATCCAAGTCCTGACTGACACATGCAACCAGCCTCCAAACAATATTCAAAGGACCTGGAAGACTGAGAAGCAGTGTCACAGGATGCTGTCCAGTAGATGCAGCTGCTTGAAATGTGATGAGTTCGCTGCCTGGCAACACTCAGCTGAATTTGGTGCCTCTCCTGTCTTTTCCACCTCACATGGCTGGAAAAAGTTGGTTCTAACCCTGGCTACTGGAACAGGCATCCCCCCACAACTCTTATATTTCACTCAGCCCTAGCTATGCCAGTAGCAGGACAGTCATTGCTTGTCAGATGATGCTTCCTGCACTCCATTTTCTTGAAGCAAGGACAAGTTTTCTATGTTTTTCTCCATTGTCTTCCACAGTATCACACATTTTTCATTAATTCTAATTATTATTATTTCCTTTAATAATTAAATAACCTCTGACTTGCCTGTGAGCCTATTGCTATGATACAGACATTGCTTTTCTTCACTTTGTTTCATAACCATATTTTTCTAAATCACATTCTCTTTTTCTAAACCCCAAAACAGTAGATCAATATTATTACTTGAAATACAGCAAAACACAGTGCCTCAGCTGTAGGCAGCATACGATGAGCAAGAGAAGAGGCAAAAGGAATTCACTTGGGAAGCCAAGAAAACTTTTTGTCACACTGCCACTGGCAGCCCAGATAACCTGTATCTGGCAGTCTCACTGATGCCTACAGATGAGACTCCTGGACATTCCACACCAACGCTCTGGGACTGAAATCCTCCCTGCAATACCCCCAGCCTCCAGCTAGAATAAAAGGTCTTGGAGATAGGGAAACTCCAAGGTCAGTTTTGCAATCACTGGGTGACTTCTCAGAGTCCCAGGCAGTGGTCTTGCACACTTTGGGTCAGGAGGAAGGAGAAAAGATTGTGTTTTTTCTCCATTGTTGGTGAATTTCCTGGGATGAGAAAGTGACACTGCATTTCAAAATAAGTGTCCTCTTACTGTCCTTGTCCTTTCACATGCCAAATGTTGTGACCTCCATAGAGGTCATGTTGTGCCACAGGGAAGAGCTGAGACAACAAATCTCACTGGGATTGAAAAATAAATAAAACAAACATGAGACTGAAATGACAAAATAACATCCTTAGCCTCTTCATCTCCTTCCTCTCTTCTCCTCCCACTATCCCTCTTCCATTAGGTTTTCCAGTAAATCAGATGGGTTTCATCCCCTGCAGCCTAGATCTCCTGGCATAA
>VWZN01003504.1:2951-13930 GCA_013396955.1 Regulus satrapa | reverse complement strand
TCATTTCATCAAAAAGATATTACACAGGTGAAAATCTGATTTGCAACCCTTTTGCATTATTATTTTTATAGACAGAAAAAGTTAAAGATATTATAAAAACAACACTGTTTCCACAAGACGACAGGTGGCACCAGTGAAAGACAAAATATGGTATATACACTCAGATCTTCCCCTATCCAAAGAAAATAATCAGATGACTGCTTTTGCACTAGAAACAGTAAACATCCAAGAGCTGTGGAAAACAGCTAGTTGAAGACATGCAGTGAAATTTAATCAGTAAGGGAAGAAAACCCTGTTGCCAAAATGTCAGAATTTTTACTATTACCTGGATAAATGGAATAACTATTAAATGTTGAAGCAGCTGGAGATTGTTATAACTTGTGGAGTGGGAGTATTATCACCTGATATTAGTGGTTATATGTACTTTGCTCTTTACCAATCATCCCATTGGTAAACTACTTCCAATTAAGTTTTCCTCTTTGAGTAGGGGAAGGAAAAAAATATAGTTATGAAGGATCCAGTTGAAAGGTCCCAGAATGCATTATACTTTATAATTTCACTCAATATTATGCATCTTTATTATCACTTCTTCCTTTAAAGCAGTTCATCACAGGTGTAAAAAGAGTGCATGAAAGGCACAGGTTTGGCTTCTTCATTCTTGGCATATATCCATTAAGACTCAAAATACCAGCTAAAAGGTGCCCACCTTGGAAGAACACTCTGGAGAAAAGTTTACTTCCTGTCACAAAGAGAACATCTATAACAGGTGAAATAATAAAAAGTAATTTCTATATCCTGTCCACAGTGGTGGACAGGACATGTCATGACACAGTGACCCTCAAAGGTCACCACAGAAAAACTAGACAAATCCTGGGATACTATGGCAGCTGGCCATATCTGGGCACTCTCTTCTGCTTCTACAATTACTATCTTCTAGAAGATTATTTAAAAAATATTATTATTTGATTTTCTTTGAAAAACATGAGAAGAAATCTTGTAGTCATGCAGTATCCATATCTGCTTTCATATATATTTGGTATTCATCAGCTAATTAGCAGTGACTGCTTGCAGGTTTTCTGACAGATGTAGGAATTTCTACTTTTGAGTTAGTTTTCTTCCCAAATATTCAGTATTTTATTGCCTCATCATATTTTCTAATGCCTCCAGCTAAGAACTTGATTCTTGACACTAATTTGCTAAAGTCCAAACAAACTCTTCCAAATCTATTAAAAACTATATCATACTGGGAAATACTAACCCCTCTATTTTGTGTAATACATTGGTAATCCAACAGATTTCTATGTTGGCCTTCATGTGCACTATATATTGTAGGACTTTACATAATCCTGAAGGCATATGTATTTTGAAAAATCTACTTCAATCAATATAGCTGAAAAAGAACCTTAGGTGACATTGAAAAACATGGCCATTTCAAAAGTCACAGCATTTTAGAGTCAGAGCAACCTCTAACAGAGTGAAGCTACCTTATCAAAGGTTTACAACATGTATGGATTTAGTTATATTTTCCCTTTTTACCTTTAATACCTCCTTGTTGGATTATGTTCCAGCATTTGCCTGCTTTTACCATTAAGATACCTTCAGATAATTTTAAATTGGTCTCCTTTTAGAGCAAGGTCTATACTTCCTAAACACTTTATGTATTTGGTCAAAATTCAAGTACATTCCTTCCTCCCTACATCATTGCTTACCAAGTGTAAGGACTGTACTATATCCAAGGCTCTTATATAAATTCTTTTATCTACAGGACATATGCATCTCTTCAAAAACTACTCATATCAGATGTCTTAATTTCTATTCTATCACTTTGTTTAAAAATTTGCTTAAATTTACTGCTTGCTGCTTTATACCTGGGGCATGAAACTTGATTTCATGCAGTTCAAAATGAGCTTTCAAACAAGATCTCATAAATTAGGTCTAATTAACTGAATTCTCAAATATTCTCTCCTTATCAGCATATACCACATTCCAGAATGATACATGCCATTGTTTTGTGTGTTTGCTCTTCCAATTATTTTTGGTTAGAGTCCTGCAAATGTTACATATAAACTTCTACATAGGCACATATATGAAAAACCACAGTAAAGTCACCTATGCATTTATGAAAATCTCACCAAACTGAATGTGAGAAATAAACACAGGCATGTTAGAAAATGCTGGTCTTCAGAAAAACAGTAAAATTCACTTTTCTATAAACAGTTTTTTGTTTTCAAGAAGCCTAGAAAAAGAAATTAAAAGGGATTCAAATGCAAGGATATAAACCATGATTGACCACAAATTGTCCCCTCTGACCTCAGTGGATCATTTTGGATGCTATGCTAAATTCTCTGCAGAAATCAAGCCTCACTAGGAAAGAAGGCAACTGACAAGTATCCTCTAATTCTCAGTCCAAAAAACTTTCTCTGCTAGACTCCTCCAAATTTTACTACTATACCTTGCGCACTAAATCTGACTTTTATAAAAGCTAATAACATGAATATATCTATTTTCTAAACGTAGAGACTATTTTCTGGGTGGACAGATATTGAAAATAACATATGTTGCCTCTATTATTAGTTGTTGCAATTTCTTGTTTGAAAGTGTGATATTTCACTCTATCATCTCTTCCACTGGATTAAAAAAACTTAACAATAAATATTTTACTTAAAAGGAACTGGAAACTCAAGACATAAAACAACTGGTTTCGACCAGTGTTATATACATATTATTAAAGACCAGGAAAACTTATAGAAATCTATTTTACTGAAAAATAAACCAAATAAAAAAGCAAATGATTACTAATATTGTCACAAACCCTTGTGGGAGATTTACCAGGCTCTTTAGAGAAGACATATTTTCTTCCACACTGGTGATGAGTGAATAGTAGCTGGGGCTTTGAAAATAAACCAAATACCTCCACTGGCAGAGGCACAAATTTAAAAAAAAAAAAAAAAAAATCCCAACAGAACTAAGCTAAGAACACAATTGAGGTAAATTGACCTTTTTTCTTAAAAAGTGTAAGGTAGCTCAGGCAGTTCACTTCTGAGCCAGCTTCATTAAGGCCTGAGGACCTGAGGTGCCTTACAAAGGCCATGAGGATACCTTCTGTAGGTATCTCAAGCATGTGACTAAGACAGAAAGAAAATGGATATAGAGAAAATAATGGATGAAGTAGCTACCAGCACAAACAAGGCCCTCCTATTATTAGGGCCTAAGATCCAAGTTTACAAGAGCTCTGTCAGTACTTATGAGAAAATTCCCCTTTTCTCCTTGGCAGTATATATACTTTTAAACACCCTCAGGAAACACCAAAATAAGACTTAAAGAATTTTTATCTTGGCAGTTAGCATACTGTTCAAGACTGTGTTTTGAAAAACCTTGAAACACAAAAGCAGAATAGCAAATAAACCAGAATCAATAGAAAGCTCTTGAGAAAAGTTGGTTTTGTCCCCTCCCCTTCTACCCCTACTCCCTTTCAGACTTCTGATTCTGTTTTGCCTCAATTTTTGGATTTTGTTGGTGTTTATTCTCTTTGCATGTTTTATTTAGTGTGGTTGGGACATGAGCAGCTCTAGGAAGAACGAAGGTATTTTAGATGGACACTTTCAAAAAAGAAGTGGGTTTTAGGGAAGACTGTAAAAAAAGTTAGACAATCACTGATTTTTAAATTATGACAGTGGCTTGTGCTTAGTGGCTTTGTGAAAAAAGAAAAAAAGCTCAAAACTCAAGAATATGAAGTATGCAAGGGATCGATGAGAAAAACACAGTCAAAGCTAGAAACTAATAGGAATTATCAATTTCCTCTAAGTGTAAATGTACTAGATAAGCATAGTTATACAACAAGTTGACATTTTGGTGCCTATTTAAAAAATATTCCCAGTAGACTTTGTAAGTCTACTCAAACTGCTTTCAAACACCCTGACAGAGCTTTTGTTCCACCAGAACTTTTTGTTGTTTTGTGGCACAATCCTGATGCAGTGGTCACTGTCTGTAGTCACTGTCTGGCCCCAATCCCTGCTGCAATTTAAACTATTTCTGCTGAACCATTTTCAAAGGACTATGAGTAAGGAGATGCACAAAACTGCCATCCCTTCTGATCTCCCGATCTCTCTTAAGGGAATATCACATCTTCTCAGGTAATTGAATACAGGAATGCATCTGAGTAATCTCAGATGGAAGGCAACAAGAATCCTTTCATCTGCTTGTCTATGTCCTAAATCTTTTTGATTTTTTCCTCTCTTTTTATTTAAAGTGCTAACTAGTATTTGTTTATAATTAGCTATGAATGTGCTTTCCAGTAACTTTCAAGTGGAGCCAGTTGTTTCGTTTTTGTTGTTTTTTTTTTTTTTTCCCCAACAGATACAAAACCTTTTCAGTTACTCATTAGAGCTGCGTTGCTATAGTTTTGAGAATTTCTATTTATGCTGAAAAAAGATCCAAGTACAATTTGGATGGCTTATTGGATAAATTCATGCTAAGAAAGCTTTACAAGAGAATAAAGCAGGATTCCTTCTGGAAATCCTATCTAGAGTCCTATATCCTTCTAGATGGCCTATGAAAAATTCATAAAGAGATGTAAGCATAAAGAATGCCTGCTCCCCTTTCCTCATTTTCTGAGATTTTTATGCATACAGGTAAGAGAACATTTAAATAGAACATTGAAATTTAAACATTTGGACCACAATTTCTTGAAGATAACTTGGGATAGAGCATCTGAATTTGCTGAACATTTTCCTAATGGTGTGGTTCCTTTTCTTTTTCAAAACCTATGATCAATAAAATACAAAAACATTTATATTGATTACAGCCAATTATACCTCATTATGATATTATACCACCACAAAACAGGAATGCAAATTATGCACTAGCTCCATAGATTGTGAGCAAGATTTATAAAAGTACACCTTAAAACTTCATTGAATATGCAAAGATGGAAACTTGAAATTCCTCAAAAGTAAAATTAAAAAAAAATTAGATATAATAATCTATAAAAAGAAATTTTACTTTTGACTCAGTATTTATCAGCAAATGGTTCAGCCAAAGCTTCTGTCAGAAGGCAAAGGCAAGGATTGAGAGGATGAAGAAGGAGAAGACTGGGTCTGAGGCTAAGGAACCTGAAGGTACACAAGTTCATGGGACCGGATGAGATTAATCCATGTCAGAGTAAGTGGCTCAGCCATTATCCATAATATTTGAGAAACTGTGGCTCTCCAGTGAAGTTTCCAGTGACTGGAAATGTGGAAACACAACTGTCCATTTTAAAAAAGGAAATAAGGATGATCTGGGGAACTATAGCCCAGACAGTCTCAAGTGATGGGCAAGGCCATGGAGCAGATTATCCTGAAAACTGTGCTAAGGCAAATGGAAAATAAGGAAGGTATTGGTGACAGCCAGTATGACTTCATTAAAGTGCAAAGACTGCCTGAAAAATTTGGTAGTTTTTTATGATGGGATTCCAGTGCTGGTGGATAAGGGAAGACTACTGATGTCATCTACCAGGAATCATACAAAGAATTTGACCTTATCCAACATGACATCCTTGACTCTAAACAAGAGACATAGGCTTGACAGATGGGACACTGGGTAGGTAAAAAACTGGCTGATGTTCCCACCCAGAGACTTATTAACAGCTCAGTGTGCAAGTAGAAATCAGTTACATGTGGAATTACTAAGAGATGGGTTTTGGGACCAGCATTTTTTGACAGCTTTCTTGGCAACACGGACAGTGGAATTGAGAGCACACTTGAGAAGTTTTCTGATGACACCATGCTATCTGGTGCAGTCAACACCACAAGAGCTTCAGGATTTTGGGAAGGGATGCAATCCAGAGGGACTAGGACAGGCTTGAGAGGTGGGCCTGTGTCAACTTCACAAGTTCAACTAGGTCAAGTGCAAGGTCCTGTGCCTCAGTCAGATCAATCTTAAGTACAAACATGGGTTAGAATGGTTTGAGAACAGACAAGAGGAATAAGACTTGGGCGTTAGTCAATGAGAAACTCATCATGACTGGGCAATGCATGCTCACAGCCCCAAAAGCCAACCATGTCATGGGCTGCATCAAAAGCACTGTGGCCAGCAGGGCAAGAGAGCTGATTCTTTTCCTCTACTCTTGTGAGACCCCACTTGGGGTACCATGTGCAGCTCTGGGGACCCCAACCTAAGCAGCAACCTTTTGGAGCAAGTACATAGAAAGTGATAAAAAGGATGGAGCACCTCTCCTATGAACTCAAGAGAAAAGAAGGCTTTGGGGCCACCTTACAGCAGCTTTCCAGTACCTAAAGAGAGCTGGTGAGGAACTCTTTAGAGGGACATTTAGTGACAGGACAAGGGGAAATGGCTTCAAAAAGCCACTGAAGGAAGGTACATTTACATGAGATGCCAGGAATAAGCTCTCCACTGTTAGGGAAGTGAGACATTGGAATAGGTTGCCTGTAGAGTTTGTTGACATCCCATCCCTGGAAGTGTTCAGAGATGGGTTGGATGGGGTTCTGAGCAACCTGGTCTAGTGGAAGGTTTGCCTTTCCATGGTAGGGGGTTGGAGCTAGACGATTCTTAACGCGTTGTCAAATCCAAACATTTCTATGATTTGTCAGCCTTGAAAGGATGACATTTCCCGTCAACTGAATTGAGAGCAAGAAAATTTAGACCCAAATCCAACATTTAAAAAACCCCAAAACATAACAACAACCAAAAAAAGCACAGCAAATCACTCCATCATACTATCTATGTATTTTTAGTAGCTATTCACTGTAATGTTGACATGTTATCTTCACGGAAGTAAAACGCATTGTATTTTGTGTGCAGCTTTGAGCTCCTGACTTGATGTTCCCTGCTCCTGATCTAAAATCCTACACTGCTTAAACATCTCAGTCAGGTCAGGACTAGGCAGGAAACAGATATGAAGTTAGACAGCATACCTATGACTAAATATATGTCTTCAGGTACAGTAAAATCCGGCAAGAGAATTTTGTTCATCTGTGAGCCTGGGCTTCACACTGCTGAAGGATATGCACCATTGTGATTAGGGATCTAAATGCTTGTGAGCTTTAATGTCTTCTTAGTTTTCTTTCTTTATCCCAACTACTAGGTCATAAAAGAAATCTTATTTGATTGCATTTTTTACTAGAGAAGAGATACAAAATGTGAATTTTCTGCCGTGCCCAACTATGCATAAGGTTTTTAGTAATTTATTTTTTCAGAAGGCATTTTTTTCAGTCTTTTGGGTTGGAGACTTGCTATTGTGTATCTTGCTATTGTGATGCTCATACATTGATCTGTCCTCATGTGATGACAAAATACTTTTGGTTTTTTTTAAACTCTGCCACACCTGTGCTGTCTGAAACCACTGTGATCCCCACAAAAATGATTAGGTGAGATCCTGTGCCAAAGGCACAAAACAGCTGACATCCCTAGTCAAAAAGCTTGGTCTTTCATGGGCTTTGAAGCAAGGTAAGGCTAATTCAGTGAAGCCTGTCTAGTGTTGCAAATGCAACACAATCTGAATTAGGATTATTATGTAAAAATGCACACCAGTGGTGGTGCTGACATCTGAAGTAGGGACAAGTTTATATCATCCTAACATTAAACTATCAGCAGTAAGATGTCAGTGTGAGATTAAAAAATACTTTCAGGACTTGAAAACAAGTTTTAAAAGCTCCTTCAAGAATTCAACAAAAAGAATACTAACAAAAAAATGTAAACACTCATAAAATTAAACTACTTAAGCTGAATTCCTGCATCTTTTGTTCTAGGGAGTTTATGTTGCTTGCCTTCATATTCCTGCAACATTTTCTTCTCAAAGGAAAAAAAAGTATTTTTTAGATCTTAGTAATTACTACATTTTGGTAATCATAATAATATTTAAAGTGAGTGTCTCCACATAAATGACTAATATCCAACCTCTTAATGTTCCATGCAAGTTTTTAAAGAAAAAAATTTTTTTTCATATATCTTCTTAATCTTGTTTCAGTCATATTTTCCTCAAATTATTTTTAGAAAAATTATGAACTACTACTATGTTCTCCCTTATACTTATCAAATTATTAAAACATATTTAAAGAAAATGGAATATGAAAAATCAGTAATTTTGGGTTATAAAAGCCAGAATTAAGATCACCCTAGCAGCACTAATTTTGAAATCAGCTATGTATTTCTGGAGCCAGGAATTTAACCCAGACATCCAAGATTCAGCCTGATGCTTGTCTCATTCACAATCCATCATCTGGTGATGCACAGACTTTTGCTACTTGACCTAAAAGAACAAGTCATGACCAACTATCTAGTTGCAGCTACAGTGATAAATACAACTCACTGTGATTTATACTTTCATTTACTAACAGTTTGGAAACTGGATTCCTGAACGCTCTTCCAGGCAAAAGAAGGAGATACTTACAGACCGTTCCACCAACAGGACAATTTTAGCATCTTTATTCTGTAAGATCATTAGGAGTGACTAGGATTTAGGTTTGGAGAAGTCTATATTCTTGGGTCCAGCACAACAAAACCTGGTGCTGGTATTCATTTACAATAGCAGAACTGCAGAACTTTACAAAATAAGACTAGAAGAAACCAAAGATTGAACGGTTACCCTGTGGTCCCAAACTTAAAATCATACTGGAATAATTCTTATTGCTTTTAAATGAACCAGTCAAACATCAGAAATTTCTGGTTTTACTTCTGCAAACAATGTTTGTACTTCTCCTATGGCATAATGTTTTTTCTAAAGTCTAAAACTAATTATACTGGCTTGGCTTCTTAATATGATGTTGAATGATTTGCTCAGATTTGAAGTCTGCAACATTTTCACAATTCACAGAGTCTCAGTGGAAAAACTGCGATTTCAACATATTGAATCTTTTCAGTTCCCAAACAAGATTTACTATTCTGAGGGAGTGATGGTTGCTACCTCCTGCCATAGCGTTCCTGCTTTATCAAGCTGACAAGAACACACAGCCTAGACAGGATCCCAACAGCAAACACCCAGAGACTGCTTTTCACCGCAAAGTTAACTACAGTTAAAACCTGGGGACTACGAATCATTTGTGCTTCATGCACACACAATTCTTTCAGCATGAGCTGGCTAACCTTTTCCAGTAGGGACAAGGTTAAAGGATTACTAACTGCTAATTAAAATTCCTCTACAAACTGCATGCTAATTAGTACTCTCCCCACTGTCTCATATCAGACTCATTTTCACCAGGAAAAGAAGTGATTTCTGAAACTTTCTAAACTGGGGGATGTGATCTCTCATGTATTTGCATCCCTATCAATCCACAGCCACATATGGAATGATGGAGACAAGGTTCTCAAATAGTGCTTTGCTTTCAACCTCTCTCAGTCAAACTGTGATAATTTGTGGGAAATAACTCAAAGATAGAAAATGTGACTAGATCTGCTATATTGGAGATGTGTAAATTTTAAATTCCTACTGCTTGGTATGAATAAATTTTCATTGGAAAACAACAATTGTTTTACTAAATTTCATAGTTATATATTACATATTGGAAATGCTTAGATAAATGGTTATTAAAAAACTAAATAAGAAACAAATAGTTTTGAGAAGTTTTATATTTTCTGACAACTTTTCTTCAATATCCTTTGAAGAAGTTTTTCCACTTCTTTTTAAATTTTTCCCTTTTAAAACTGTATGGCTATGGAAAAGTTCAGGAAAAAACCTGACATTTATAAGAACAAGAGAACCACATCATACATTTGGTGATTTGATGTGATTGCAGTATGTGGACTCAAATAGGACATGAAAACAAAAGAAGGAGGAGAAAACATGGAAAAGAACAAGAGAACCTGGAAGGTTTTGTTGGAGATTTTAAAGCACACAGACCCTCAAAAATCCAGTGCACAGGATAAATCATGCTTACCAATATCCACTAAGTCAATATAGAAAGGAGAACACAAGTAATTTAACCTTCTGCTAAATATATTGATTATTTTAAGAATGATCATGAAGTCCCTCAAGAAGGACTGGCATCCTGTCAATAATTTGCATACTTTAATG
This sequence comes from Regulus satrapa, assembly GCA_013396955.1. Classification (NCBI taxonomy): domain Eukaryota; kingdom Metazoa; phylum Chordata; class Aves; order Passeriformes; family Regulidae; genus Regulus; species Regulus satrapa. The sequence continues at coordinate 3,921 of VWZN01003504.1, read as the reverse complement.
CTCATGCTGATTGTTTAGCCTACTGACTTGGATAGCAAGGCAAATACTGAACAGCCTTCATCACATATATCACTACCATTTTAATCTAAAAAATTAATGATTCTGAACAGATTCTTGCCTCTTCCCCTTCTTTAGCTTTCAAATGAAACCATCTTTACAATCAAGCTAGTGATATACAGCCTTGTTTTGTCTCTGATTAATCTAATAAAAGTGTTAAAGAGCTGAGAATAAAGCTCAGAATAAAGAATAAAAGAATAAAAAAAATTTTAAAAAATTAATACATTATTAGCAATAATCAGGTGGACTAGTTGCAGTAACATAACTCAAAATTATCTAGCTGTGTGTGACAGTAACTATTCTTATAAAGCATAGCCTTTCTGACCCCTTGCCAAAGATGTTTAATTTGGTGTCCAAGTGTTTTTGCCTATGGGAAAACCATTTTCCATTTTAGCTGCTTGCAACATGTATTAAGTGAATATGCTGTAAGTAACTAGTTACTTTGAACTTTTGGGTCCCATTATGCACACAAGTTATCTACTCTGAAAAGGCATCATATAAACATGCCAAATTATTCAACCTTATGAAAAATGCTTTTCATCTGAATTATAAGTTAAAACTTTTTCTGACTTTAGAGAAACTGGAACTTGAAAAGATAAAAACATAAAGCTTGATTTTTTTCTTTGCCCAGAGCATATGTTATATAAACAAAAAATCCCCAAAAGGTGCCAAGAATTGTCCCTCTGTTTTTTTAAATGATCACGTGTGCAGTCTAGCTGAAAAGACTCATCGATTATGTCTACACAAACAACAAAAGCCCTTAGAAAAAATATCTAGATCAAAAGCCTGTCAAACACTGAACAGGAAAGAGAAATCCTGCTTTAAACATGGCCTCTTTCAAGTTGGAATTCAATCCCATGAAGTAAAAACAAAGGATTTCATAATGAAAGGTATTTAAATTACTTTATTTTTG
>VWZN01003471.1:6139-17893 GCA_013396955.1 Regulus satrapa | reverse complement strand
TTTTTTTTTTTTTTAATATTGATATGGAAACAAACCACTTAGTGAATAGTTTTGAAATAAAATAAACTCTTAAATAAACTCTTCCATCAAGGGTGACAAAAGCAAGTATGTAACTAAACACGAGCTCCTAGATATCCCAGTCACTCATTTCCATGTGAATTGCTGGTTACTCTGTGTTGCTCTGGCCAGTCTTCTGACTATTAAGACTTGTCCATGTACTATGCCATCATTCTGGCCACTGACATGTGAAGGCACGTAACATTAAGGATGAATGCAAAATTTTTTTTTAACTGCCTTTTAAAATCACTTTCCACTGCAAAGTTTAGTCAGCTGTGTGTTGCTACCACAGCTGTGATACCATGTGTCTCTGGATACAAGGATTCATTAGTTAAATCTCTCTGTGTGGGATCTGGGTTTTTTGGCAATTTTTTTTTTTTCTTCTCTGACTCAGAAAGTGGTTTGAAATTGAATGCCTAAAAGGAGCCTACTCATTTGTGTTGCAAAATTTTTTACATTTCTGGATAGAGGCATTTTAAAAATCTGTATAACCTGTAAGATAACCAGAACTCAGAAGACACTGTTCTTTTCTTGGCAAAGGCATCCACTTCCTTTCCTCTCACTTCTTTATTTTCTTAAAACTCCCTCTTTGCTTACCAGAATTGGTCTTTATTCTGTCCTTTAATGTGAATTCAGGAATTCTAGGCAAGGAACAAGATTTAAATATCTGTCTGACAGGGAAAAAGCACTTTATACGAATTACATCAGGATCACTTGTATTTATTTTGGGATTAGAGAAGGTTAACATTCCTGCCTTTCTCATGCAGCAGTAAGGTCTGTTGGAACTTAATATTGTGTTTTGAATGCACAGCAGCCTGGTCTTTCACTTGTTTATTAGCCTTGTAGCACATAACTATAAGTGACTGTTACGACACAGAATTCAAGGACAAACTAGGTTATTTTGTTTTGAAATTTAAGTCAGCATCTCTAAACCTGTGAGTGTTATGGAATACATTTGTGAAAGATGTAAGGCATCTCTCCAGAGACCTTAGTTGGAAAAGATGTACCACAGCAATTATATCTTTCTTTAATTCATTGAGTAACCAAATTATGAATATGATAAAATTCAGGGACTACTTTCACAATAACAGTAAATCTAAGTGAAGAAGTATATACTGACATTTGAGGGATAAGGAAATCTGATATATAAGTTCATAGAAAGATATGTGTCATAAATTCAGTTTATTTTAAAAGCTGTAGTTTTATGAAAAGCTCACTCAGTGTGAATTCTATAGAAGTTTTTCACTTTAAAGATACTGACACTTCCTACTTCTTTTTTTCCTTAAATTCAATGGTCAGTGTATCTTAATTATTTTTCTTGGTTTATCTTTATGCTAACAGCAAGATAACAGGAAATAGAAATAAATTAAACTGTCTTCAAAGCAGTTTTTTTGGCATTCTATTAATGTGCAGAAATGCAATTGGAAATCCTTTTGTTTGTAAAACTAAAAATAAAATAATATTATTTAATTTTATTGATAAAATCCATGAAAGGATCATATAACTGATTGAATAACAGTCTCCAATCCCTAAACAGTCAGGTGGGCTTTAATTAATGTGTAAAAATAATAGGACGAAAGAAAGTATTTTAAAACCAAGAGCCCAATTAGGATAGAAAAGTTATGTGCATACATTTCATAGGGAAGTATTTTATCATTTTTCTAATACAGTGTAGAGCAAACTCTTTACCTGGAGGTAATCTGAAATCTTCCTTTCCTAGACAATTTCTTTAAAGTAGTTCTGAAGTCTACAGTAAGTCTAATTTTCACTTTAGGGTAAACTTGTCATCTGCCAACAATTTCACGTATGAAATACTGAAAGTAAGGAAAGTTCTGTGGTAAGACTGGATCTAAAATTGTGCCCGACCTCTGTTTTTGTAACTCTGTCTCTTAGATCATCTTTAATTATATAGAAATTAAAATTTGTAAGTAAAATTGTATCAGGTGAATGTTTTTCAATCATTCTGTTCTTAACACGAATTCAAGTTATTTAGCTTTAATATGCAAGGAAATTTAAGAAAAGTGCTTGATGATTTTATTTGAAAACATTCTTTTTAAGTGGCGCTTAAGGGCAATCATCTCACTATAGCAGGCTACTAAATCAGCTTACTTTTGCAAAATTTTAATGTTTATTCAGATATTTTCAGTTCAGATAAACTCCATTAGGGGAGATAAAAAGCCTGAATATCTCATGATTAATCTGTCTGTAAACTGAAAGGCCATTGATTATGGCTTTTAAAAATAATCATTACCATTACAATTATTGATGGTAAGATTCTGAAAGTTTGAATAAATGCTTGGCAATCCCAAATCTTATCTGGATTCATTAAACTAATTTAAATTAGATCAAAATCTAACCCAGAAAAGGGCTTCATGCACGAATTCTCAGAGTTCTGAAAATGGTCTTCTGTTTGCTTCTAACCTATACCTGAGGGTTTATATGGTTTTGAAGTAAAACCATTAAATTTATTTCTGTTAGCACAATATTGATCTTGATCTTACTTGAAAGCTTTTAGACTTCTAGCAGATCTTGCACTGGGCATGGACTGAGTTCATAATGAAATTCAAACCACAAAGAAGGTCTTGTGGTTTGGATTTTTCTGCAGACATTAATAGAGTGCTAGCTGGAGTCCCTGAAAACCAAGCAGATTTTTTCTTTTTTGTTGTTATCCTTTCTGGNGTGTGTGTTGTTTGTTTGTTTGTTGTCATTAGTAATGAATTGTAATGCAAAGAACAAGTAGCATAGTAAAAAACTGTAACAGTTTTTAAATGTTTGCAGATGGTTGGTATAATTTAGCTGGTTAAAGCACATACAATAGGAAAATATTTCCTGATAAAATAATGACAGTGGATTAAAAAATAGTGTGATTTTTGAAGATTTTGTCACTTTTTCCTGTTGGTTATTAGTATCTAACTCTATATTTGCTTTAGTTTGATCAAATTACAACAATTTCCAAAGGAGTCAATCAGAGTCTTTGGTCCAATATTACAATATTATTGTCACAGCTGGAAACAGGGGCCAATGCACAGAATGCATGGTGCATGCAACTAATTGGAGAACAATGATTTCAGTTAGGTACCTCGGCCTGTAAACATAACTATTCCAAAAGGGCAGAAGGAATTTCTGTGTGAGAATATAATCTAAATGTGTCTGATTCTTTCAGATTGAAACCCAAGGTACAGTGACTATAGTTTAGCACACATGGGAAAACAGAGGCAGAAAGACCATATTGAAGTAGGAGTTTGATCTCTCTCTAGAGGAAGAGGTATCCCCCTAAGGAATTAGGAGTAATTCAGCATCCTACTTCGGTAATAGGATATTTTTGTCAAACTTTTTGTAATGCAATAATGCAAATGGTAGCAATGAGTGTTAATTATGTATTTCTAAACCAAATTGTGATTTAAAATACAGAAAACTGGAGTTTGCTTCATGTCTAATATATAAGCTTCTTCCAGTAGCAACAAATTCGTCTTTTATGGATGTGATTAAGAATTCAATAAATATTGATCAAAAATATACAAATGTATTTACATTTTCTTTTCATATATAAATAGATTAATGTGGTCAGGCAGAGATGAAAATAAGGTGATAGATAAGTGGTTGAAGTATGTTTTCCAGTTTTTCAAAATTATTCTTGATGCATCTGGTTTGTCAGTAATTTTAAAGTTTGGCTTCCAGTGGTATATTTCTTCAGCAAAACAATAGAGGGGGTTAAATTCGCCTATCCTTCTGTTATTATTTCTGTCACAAAAGTAATCGGGAATTTGGACTTAAGAATTTTAGGGAAGAAACATATTCTGAGGCCTCACTCCTAGAAGGTGCACCTAGTTGCTGTTAACTAGACAAACTGGAGATTGAACAAACATTAAGGTCCTATTCATGATAACTGACAGTAAAAGAATCAAGCAACCGACACCTGCATGTTTCCCAAAAAATAGCAAAACTAAAAGCTGATCATTCATTATTGAAAAATAATAAATAAGGATATGTAGTCTTCATAATGAGAAAAATTTCAGTAAGTACTGTTCCTCAAAGAAGACAGAAATAATAACATACTAATGTTTATTTTTTAGAAATTTTTAGTAATTTGCAATAAATTCTAATATTCAGTACTTCTTCCATTGCCAAGTGTTGGATTCCAGGTTTTACTTTGCTGTTTGTCATTGCTGATTGAGCCATTTGATCACTAGACTATGCTAACTTATATCATCTGAATCTGCATCTTCTCAGGCATTCCAAATTCAAAACTTGCATTATAAAGTTTGATTTGTGCATAAAATCATAGAATATTTTTATTAGAAGTGGCCTTTTGAGGTCATATGTTCCAATCCTCCCTGCTTATATCAGTGCTAAATTTGAGTTAAATCGGTTGTGGGATTACTAGCTTACTTTTACAATATTATAGGTCTGAAGTCAGTGGAAAACTTGGTTTCAAAGAACAAAAAAATGATATTATTGCATTTTTCATTGCTTATTTTTGTGGCCTTTTTCTGCACTGATGCTGCAGAATGAATACTCTAACAGTGAAATGCAAATAGTGATCCCTGAATGTCTGACTAAGACATTCTTCTAAAAGCGTTCCAAAATCAAACTTCGCTGTATTCTGAATTGTTGTCATTAAACTGTTACTTAGGTTCTTGGAGTCAGTAAAACCTTTGCCTAATAAATGACCGAATTTTGGCTTCTGTGCAAGTAGCTGTTGGCGAGATAATTTAAAAGACTTCACTGAAAACTGCATACTCAGAGTAACATCTCTCTCTAGATTTTGCATTTAGTTTACCTGAATATGAAATAATTCTATTAAGTGAACGGCTTGGTTTGGTCATTACAACAGCAATTCCCTCCTCTGTCTCTAAAACAAGGAACATTCCCCTACAGATTTTCAATTTTCAAAGTAATAGAACTTGTGAAGAAAATATTGTAGATCCAATTAAATAGTATTCAGAAAAATCTCCCTGTTGTATTTAAGAATAATGACAGGGAAGCATGTGTTTATGGAAGATAAGGTGGTGGCTCAGACTGTTGCACAACCAGTCAGTGGAAGCAATGGGTCCAGCTTCTCATTAAGCCAATGCCGCTGGATATTTTTTAGTCTCCTTTCCCTTCCACTACTTCCTCATGCTATCAAGGTCACAATTGCCAGTAGTAATGTCTCCTGCAATTTTTCCTCCTTTGGAACTTTGTCTAAATTTAAGGCATTTAAAAGAATTGCCTGCATTTCAAGGTCACAGAAGCACAGTCAGTCTTATGTTTAGTAGGCACTTTAGTAGGCACTGAGTGGCACAGTGCTACTATTTTAAACAGTCTGAAAAGTATTTCATTCTCAGACTGACCCGGGAGATACACAGATTAGTAAACTGCCTTCCAAAATTAAAAGCTTGTGAAGAAGTATATTTAAGATAACTATTAAACTTCCATGCATCTTACAGTTATGAATTAGTGAGGTGGTTTCAGTGGTATCTAAATGTCCATGTACTTGCTAGAATCACTTACTCATTTTCTTGCTGTGAGACAGGACCAGGAGAAAGAGCAAAACAGGCTTAAAACTTCAAAAGGAATAAAGAAAAGTTTACTGACAGATTTAACGGGGTTATAAGAATCAGAATGAAACTTTTACTACACTTCTCTTCCCCCCAACACTCTTCTTTCCTTCCCACCAACACAACAATGTAGAGAAAAACATAACTTAAAGATTTCTAGTCAGTGTATCACTCTTAGAACAGTCTTTCTTTCAATTCACTCAAGGAGAGGAGCCTCTCATTGACAAAACCATGGAGACTTCCCCACAAGACTTAGTTTCCAGTCCTCTTGTGGTTACAGTCTTAGTAAATGCATCTGCCTGGAGAAAATCTGCACTTGCAAAGTCTTCCTTATCTCACAGCTCTCCCAAAACTGCACTTCTGGGCCATATGAAATGCATGGGGTATTATATTTTAAGGATGAATGTTCAAATGCAAAATTTCATCTGCCTCCAAAATAACTTTCATTTCTGGGAACAAAAGACTGCCACCCTTCCCTCAGGCCAATGGCACTTCACTACTTCATCTCTCTGTTCTAATAGCTCAAAGATTACAATCTTTCCTCAGGTCTCAATTGATCCATTCTACACACACGCGCGCGCACACACACACACACACCCCCATGATNCATGGTGGCCATGCTGCGGGGAAACCAGCCAGGATGTGGCGGCTGCAGTCCACTCCTTCCCCCTGCCTGTGTTTAACAGCAGTGGCATTTTCAGCCCAGGCCCTCCCGGGATTGCAAAGAAAGGGACTCAGCCTGACCCCGGCCATGCAGAGGGGCCAGGCGGGCCCAGCCAGATCCACACTCACGTACAGCTGTGACCTTGAGTATGGCTGGAAGGAAAAGAGAGCTTATCTTCCCCGCTCTGGTTTGAAATGTGTAACACAGAGGAGTATGCTTCTTTCTGATTGGTCTATTACTTCTGTGGGCTGGGTTCTATCTGAAATTAGCAAAATTAGTCACTGGGGTTGATGGACTCAGTTTATCTTTTACCTGTTCTCACTTGATAGAAGCTTTTATAAGCTGTTATAATAGAATAAAATGCAAGCTATTCAGCAACTGAGATATCCAACCCAGAAAGAGACGTCTACATTCAAGTGCCTTCTAATGCATGATTGAACATCAATACAAATATTTTATTTACAAGCAATGCTGGGACTGAAAATAAAAGCCACACTACTTTTGGTGTCACTGAAGTAGTATAAACATCAAAGCCTTTTTTCTTTGCTCACTGGAAGCAAACTTGAACACATACTCTATAAAATACAGTATGCATACCTTGTATAAAATAAGCAGATTTAAAAGGTTTATTATAAAATTAAATGTTAAAATTTCCCAAAAATATTATGGTAATTGAAGTATGTGTTTGTTCTCTGTAATAATTTGCTATGAATTTACAGCAAAATCTAAATGGTTCTGTATTATTAAGTAAACAGACTCAAAGCCATTTCCAGCAAGATCTTACATTAAAGGCTCTTCATTAAGGGCAACAATAGTAAAGGGATTTAAGGGAAAATAGCACTAATATAATTACAATTGTAATGACAGTTAATTTCCATTTGCAATAACCTTGCTTTTTAAGACTAAGTCCAGTTGTCAAAACTTCCAGATTGATGTCCTTGACCGTGACAGTTTTGCTAACTTGAAACCACTAGCCTTCAACCACTGTTTGGATCTCTCCTAGTTTCAGTTCAAAATAGAAGTTATGATGTTCACACAGATCACACATCATGTGGCATGGGGCACACATTATTGCATTCTATTATTCTATCTGCATTTTAATGGAGGTTAAAGCCTTGTTTGTCTCTACTTACTACAGTGATTACATCACGAGCATTTACAAAACTGAGAGAAATTACAGAAATTTGGTTCCTTGCTGTATTTTAAAGACCAGAGTCTCTTGTTTGTAGTGCAGTAAAAGAACTGAACCCTAAATGAGGCCTTGATTTTTGACTTCACCCTATAGATTAATATTAGACAACTGAGACACCTTTTTAAAATGCAAGTTTGAATGAGATTAAAAAGAAATTATAGCTGTTGTGGGGTGATTAAAAAAAAATGCTTACATAAGAGAAAAACTAAATTCCTTATATAGTTAGATGTAATTTTATCTATATTTAAGCTTTATTTACCTCTGTCTTTCTTTTTTCCCTTTCTCATGCTTAACATGGATCTTAGGTAAAAAATACTGCTAAAATATAATATTGCAATTTTGGCTATCAGTTCTTTGGTCTACCTAGAAAAATTCTAACAATATTTTAAATGTAAAACTCAAGCCAACATTATTTTAGAGAACTTCTTTTAGACTGTATATTGAAACCGGGAAAAATATTTTCTTCTGGGGTATTTTTATAGTAAATGAGTGAGAGAGTACCCTCTTTTATCATCAAAGGGAATAAATTAATGTTGGTAAGATAAGAAACTTTCATGTATTCTGATGCATCTCTGGCCTGGAGATACCTGGGACTCAGGAGACTTAGACAGCAGCTGGGCTAGCAGAACTCAGATTTCATACTAGAATCTGTCAGATAACAAGAAAAAAGATGGAAGTGTTGATATGCATCAACCAGAAGGTTGTGTTGAATCAAGGAGGAACTGAGAGATCCAGCAATACCCAGTTCTTGCAGTGAAGGGACATATTGAGTACCTAAGTGAAGAAATGTTGACAGAATCAGATAACCTTCACCAGAGAGTTATAAAGGAAGTCAAATATGAAAAATAAGTTACTATTAACTGATTACTTAGCTCTCTTGTCAACTCAGATTCTAGAAGTATAGAAGTTGGGAAAAGTAACAACACTTATTAAAGGATAACAGGAAGAGTCTGAGAATAAATCTGATTTCTGAAGCAAATTAATAAAAATCTGATCAAGAATAGAAGTAATTTATGCAAAAAAATAAAACATTTATGTGGTTCTTGTAGAGGGCTCACAGCTGTTCATAGCTGTTCTTAGTCAGTAAGCATATGGATGAACTGAAGGCCAGCTGATATATCTGAATTTCAAACAAAGCTAAGTTACTTATTACAGGTTCTTCAAGAAACTGAGATGGGAAGGAATAAAAATAGGAGCTAGTACCATTATATAAATGGATGGTGTCCTCCACTTTTTGAATATTGTGTCCATTTTGATATGATTAGCTCATCTGAGAAATATTAAAAGTAGAAAAGGTGAAAAGGCAAATCAAAACTTCTGTATGAGAAGGGATTAAGAACAAAAAAGGCTCCTTGTCTTGCTCTTGGATGAGGAAGGATGTGATCTGGTTTCTCAGTCATAAATGGCATGGAAAATGTGCATAGGAAATGACTATTCTGTATTTCTCACAAGCCAAGCATTATTAGCATGTTTAAATTGATTGCAAATATATTCAAATGCAAAAGTCTGCTGCAGATGAGACCAGTATAACTGGCTTCAGAAAACAGTTATGTCACTTCACAGAAGAAAAGTCCATCCACACTATTAAATTCAAACAGAGTGGGCAAACTGGTTCAGGATGGTCGCTTTATTGCACATCATTGATATACTCCCTGGACAAAATGTCAGGGGAGTATATCAATGGATGCATCACCCTGTCCTTGCTGTGTTCATACATTTTTCTTGAGAATCTACTGTGTTCTTAGAGACTATATGTTTATATTTATATTTGTACAGGATTATGAAAGTTGAAAAAAAAGAAGTTTCATATTAGACAAAAGGGAAAGTAACAAACAGAAGGGAAAGGTAGCCATGGGATGTAGTTGCTTGATAAGGCAACAAAGAAAGATACAGATCAGTAGAAAGTGAGACTGTGACAGGGAATTGAGTGAAAAACTGGAAGAGGAGAATTTGCAAAAAGGGGAAAAGTTTAAATACACAGAAAGGAAAGTGGAGGCTCCAAAGAATGGTGAATAAATACATGACAATGGAAGTGGGAGAAAACCCTGTATATCTGAATACTGGAGAGTCATAGTAGTGGGGGGAAAAAAAGTGATTTTGATAACATGCAGTGTCTTTGCAGGTGACCTGGATATAGTAGCACATTATGCATGCCTTAATAAGAGACTAGGACTCTTCAGTGATTGCTTTCTCATGTGCTCAGGGACCTAATTTCCAGTCAAGGGTATTCATATATATGCAGGGGACTCCATTTGTAGCATGATGTCAATCGAACAGCTGTGTTCCTGGACAACTAGAGACACTTCTAAAGTTCAGATTCTGCCAAATTTAATGAGGCAATGTCAAATGTATTCAGATCAAAGCTGCTTACTTTTAATCTTTCCGTTTCGAGATTTAACTTGAGTCTCAGGACAAAGTATCTCATCTGAAAACAAAAAATGTCATCTATCTCTTTTCATAGGGTAAATCCTTACCAATTTATCTATAACAAAATTTTGCATTTTAAATTTGAGAAGGACCTTTATTGTAAAAGTCTTAATAACTTTAATTCTTACATAACTTGCTATTCACATTATCAAAGTGCATAAGGAAATAGTCCTTATTGCCATGTAAAGTTCCTCACAATTTAGTGTACATTGGTATCAGAAGCTCCCTAACTTAGGGGGAGCAAGTTCTCATGAGGTAAACAGATATTCCTCTACTGAAGTTAGTGGACTAGGCCAATTAGCAGTAACCATAGATGCAATGTCAGTATACTTTTCCTTTTTACAGATCAGTCATTTGCCTTGAGAGCATACTCTTTATGCAAATATGTAAACATGATTAATTACTATGAATTATTTTTAAAAGAGCTTGAAATACAAACCTTCAGCAGAGTGTCTAAAGCAGAGAAGAGATATACAAATTGTTTCCAAGACCAAAGTTCCATAAATTTGGGCAATAATGTGCAAAATAATTAAACTCAAAATGTGCTAGAGAAACATTTCCTACCCAGTGTATGAACCTTGCCAGTAATATTTGCCAGAAACAGAAAGTTTACAGTTTATGGAAAAGGTAAGTTGAAGGAAAACTCTTGAAAGGCCAGAAGTCTTGCTTTAATCTTAACAATGTCCATGTTTGCTAACTGATATCCCAGATCTCAAAAGTTTCAAGACTTGCCTGTCTTATGAAACAGGCACAGACTCAATATTCATTCAGTGATTTCTGCAGACTCCAATCAGCAGACATCCCACAATGATGTCTGTGAAATGTATTGAAATAAAACCACCCAGATAAAGCAGTTAATATTATTTGTCCTGAGAGTAAAATTACCATTTTTATTGGCATAAGTATTTTAATTAACTGTTCTTCTTGTGATTTTTCCCTTCCCTGGACCTAATTATTAGACAATATTTTAAATGGAATTTTTAAATATTCAGTGTTAAAATTCAATACTAGTGTAAAGTCAGAAGACTGCATGCTTTATAACATTTCCAATTTAATTTTACAATAGATGCAGTATAGACTCCAGAGAGAAGGAACTAAAAAAAAAGAGCAATCTAGAAATATGGCCAACAGATTGGTTGTGCATGTTGACATTCTTTATACACTCAAGTTAATGGGCAAAAGTACACAATTTCCTGTAGGAAAAGACAGGAGGGTCAGTGCCAGTGTCAAATTCCCAGTGTTAATTAGGAAAAAAAAAAAAAAAACAAAAAAACCTGCAGTTACTTGGAAATAGAAGCAATCAACTTAATTATGGAAATTTATTTAAAATTAGGCTTTTTGTATATTTTACCATGTTTTGCTCTATCAAAAAACTGCTAGTAGAATGCCAGATAAGAAAAGGGAAATAACTGGTTGTTTTTTTGCAATCTACCATCATCAGCAAAAATGTTAGGCATGTTTTCCTAAGTTTCATAAGTTGCCACCACCAGGCTCTGAAGTTACGATGTTAAAATCGTAAACCTCCCACGTGATCTGCTAATTTTGCTAAAAATAAAGTGCACAGAACCTTACATTTTAGCCTTTTTCATCTACATACTGTGATTTTAAATGGAAGGAAAAGTTTAAACCACTAAAACATATATTTGTTGTTAAATATTCCCTGCACTTTCAAATACTATATCTGAGATGTAGCTTAGAAACATAAGGTTGAAAAGTTAGTGTCTTCTGTTTCCCTCAATCCATGAACTGGATGTTTAAACCAATGTGGTTTGGACTATTTTTTATGCATACGCCCTTCTATCACCAGCACCCTAAGCCTGACTTATGATCACAGGGAAATTTTTTTTAAAGTCTCTTAATATTTGTAACCACAG
>VWZN01003460.1:2648-14391 GCA_013396955.1 Regulus satrapa | reverse complement strand
TGAAATAATTTCTTACATACAGAAGTATCTATACATTTTATTGCAAAATTGCTAAAATTCTAACACTTTGTTTTCTTTTTTCCTCCATCTACCCCCATTTCTTCATTGAATCACAATTCAGCCACCAACATCATGTTTAAGATGCAGGGTTAGAGAGCCTTCTGCCTCTCAAAATTTTCTCCTGATGTTGCTTCTCTTATCATCAATATGGCAGAAAGGGATGTACAGATGGCTACATGGCTAACTAAACGGAAAATATGTAAAAAAAAGTGCCTTTCTGAAATATCTTCCCATTTAAGCCATCTAATTGGAGAAACTTGTGGGATAATGGCTTTGAAAACAGGCTGCTTTTTTAGTATCTTGTCTATTCTTCACTCTTTTCATTTCACTACAGCAGATGTTTAAAGGGCTAGAGCCTGAAAGACCTTTTACCTTTGTAAGGGTTTCTCCTGCTGAGTGCAGGGGTACGTTGACAAAAACAACTTAGGTTTTTCATGTAGCACACTGCAACCAGGAGCAACTTTATTTTAACCGCATGGATGTTAGTTTGGTCATTCTCTGGAAATCGAGTAGGTAATAATTCAAATTCATATGGAGTACCACATCACAGCTCAAATTCCTCCCTGTTACTAAACCAAGATAAAGTATCTGTGTTTTGCATGGCAATCTTAATGATGCAATGCTGTCATTGAGCCCTTGCTGTCCAGGTGAATCCTTGCAACATGAGAGGAGAGACAATGTAAATGTGACTGGAGCCTTGCCTAGAGTTTGCTCTATGGAGACAGGGACTAGCAGCCTGGTCACTCCTGTCAGATATGTTATACAGATCTCGACTATGATTGACTGGCATATCTTTATTGAGAAAATTTTATTTATTTTTTTACACTTTGTTCCTGCCATAATCGTGTATGAATATTTCATGTTCAAGAGAAGTTTGATTACTGAAACACCAGCTTCAGTCACAGTTTTAATGAAGACCAGTGCTGCTTAAAACTCAAGCTCTATGTTTCAATAGCACATGTATTTATCAACTGAGGTATATACTGTTCCCAGAGTGTTGACATGTAGAATGAGTGTTTCAATGAAATTAGTTTTACAATATGGAGAGATTGCTTGCAAAGTAATGTTTAATCAATTAGCAGAGAAAATAACAAAAAATAGCTCCTTTCCAATTGAAAAGATCCAATTGCTCCACATGCTGCTGTTAAAGCAGGATATTTAATACTAAGTAGGTGCCCTGGTTTGTATGCTGAAATGTTGCCTCATTACTTAAAGAATGTGCTATAGAACTGATACATTCCATTGTTTTGTCATATTGTGTCAAGCTGAATTAACTTATAATGTAAATTATGTAACATGATGTGACATCCTGTAATTTGCCATAATTTCATATGACATAATTTAGCAGGTCAAAAATGTAAAACAAACAAAAATTTGTCCATAAGGAAATTCATGCCATTCATTTAGGCAAATGCGAAAAGTGTTTTTGCTAGAAAAGAAAAACATATTTCATATTATGGGTACTTCCCTAGAAATATTCCCTGTGCAACAGGGTAGAATTGTTTCACCAAAAGAGATCTTGGAGATGATGAATACTTAGTTTTACTCACTGTAGGTCTAAGTAATGTCTTGAACAGTTGCCATTTTCTTCAAAAGCCATCACTCAGAATACAGCACACCTACCTAGGATCTGGCTTTCTAGTAATATTTCAGTATAGTGAATGACAACTTCTCTTCCCAAGTCATTAGCAGAGATGTTAACAATCATGCTGAAGCAGAAAAGCTTTTTCCATTTAGGAGCTGATGGACTCATAGCTTTGTATCTGATCATTGAATCAAGAGATTTATATTAACATGAAATCCATGTCAACCAGAACTGACAGTGTCAGGCAGGTGTCACACACAGTATCAAAGAGTGATTGACAAAAAAAATTAATTACTTGATTAGGGGATTAATTGTTTTTCTTACTCGAGACAACTCCTACTTGTCAGCTTCAGGCACTCACCAGGGCATAAAGCTCTGGGGCTACAGAGCAAGAATAAGAACAAGGTGAATAACACAGAAAAAAAGACAAAGTTATTTCATTTGTCAGCAGCAATTTATATTTCTTAGGCTGTCCATATAAACGGGAGAAAAACAATGCTTGGCATAAAGCAGAAGACAATCCTATATGTTATTTCAAGTGATCTTTGGCAAAATTACTTTACTAAGCTACAGCTATGTGAAATAATCTACAATTGAAATTCATGCTGAGCTTTGAGATGCAGCAATCTTCCAGCCTTGATACAACAACACAAATCTCTATAATGGCCAATCAAAAAGTAATATATGAAAAATACTAAATTCTATCAATCCATGGAAAGATTGTGCTTTAAAGCTGTATGGTAAATTTTTTCTTTCTTTAAGATGTAAAAAAATCTAACATTATTTTATAAATATTTTATATTATACATTGTTAAAATGTACCAAGAGTCTTGATACCTATTTCTTTAATTCAATATCACTGTATTTTCTATGAGAGAATTTCTGGAAGAAGAAAAGTGTTTCACAACCTTTTTTTTTTCAAATATATTTTGAATTTTTACCTGTTCAGTTTAGCAATAGATAATTCAATAACTTAAGAAAAAAGACAAGCAAAGAAAAATTTCTTATATTTATTATCCCACATACTTCTTTGGAATGAGCTAAAGTGACACTGGTCAAGAACTAGCAGAACCACTTCTCTTCATAAGAATATCTATATCCAGGAAGATAATAATTTAAAAACTTCATAGTTGTCATTGTATTTTGTATAAAGCTGAATCAGTCACATAATGTCTTACAACAACACCTTCTAACTAACGATGTCCCATGATAACGAGGAAATACATGAAGAAAAAGAGCCCTGTGATTAATTACTGGATCTTCTTCCAGGTCCTTTTGCAGAACTGGGGATGCAATAATTTAGTTTAGCCATTCCTGCTCTGGCTGGGGATGTTAAGGCAAATGTCTTTTGTATATCCTTCCTCTCTAAATTAATCTATAAACCTATGAGTCTATGCAATAAAATTATTTGAGCATGTAAAGAATTTTAAAAGAGTATAAATGCAAAGAAGCAATGTCACAGGACTGCAGATTGGCTGAGGTTGGCCAGGATATCTGCAGATCATCTGCTCCAACCCATGTGCTCAAAGCGTGGCCAGCTAGTGTGGGTTAAGGATGTCTGAGTCCAGTTGGGTTTTGATCAACTTTAGCACCAAGTTCTTAGGCAGGCCACATTCCAGTCAAATTCCAGCAGTCATAGTCTTACTAGAGAGCAATTTTTCAAGTTGCCTGTATAATTCATCAATATACGTATGCATCAGCTCACAAAGATATAGGTGAAAAATTTTCATGCTTAAAAAAAAAGACTTTAGATTGTTTGGTTTTTTTCATCCTTAGCATGATAAAAGACTTCTTTGTAGTATTTCAATTTGTATGGAGGGTAAAAATTAGTCTCCATTTTGTTATATCCGTGGTAGAGCAGCTTTTAAACTCTTTGTTAGAAATGTACCAGATGAGTACATTTTTTCAGTCTTATTCTACTGCTATGCTGCTAATATCTATATAAATTAGAAGAGATTTTCTTTCCAAAATGACTTCTATTAGTTTGGATACACCTCAAAAAATCTTCTGAATTTAAATTCATATCAGCTTCTCATTTCACAATAGGTTCCTTTTATTATAATTGTTGAGCTTTTTGAGAAAATAAGAATTAAACATTAATACTATGCCTAAATTGAAGTTATTTGCACAACGTTTTTCCTAGTTACTTCAATAATAGGAATTCAATTATTTTAAGCAATTCCTGAGATTTTAAGGGAAGTATGTCAGTAAACCTATTGGTTTTGGTGATAGATAACTTTTAGACTCTTTCAGAGTTTTTAAGTGGTAACATGATTCACATATTCAGTTTTCATAAACTATGTTACAATATGAGAATCAACAATTAATCAGGGCCTGATCAAGGTAAAAGAGAAGTTATAACATTCATTCAGCTTATAATAATTTTACCAGTATTACACAGATCTGTTGCATCTTTATACTTCGGTTAAGTCTATAATCAAGTCTTCAACATGGAGTTTTACATGAGGGCTCTCTTTGTACTTAGACTGACAATGATACTAGTACTTAAGGTTTGAAGCATTTTGAATTATTTCTGCTCATTTAATATCCCAAAATGTAAATACTTAATTAGAAAAAGCAAAATGGCATGTAATCAATTATTCTGTGATGCTAACAGATGGTCTAACTGCCTAGCTTGCTCATTCAGTTTCATCTATATGTGCTTTTTTGGTTAAAAGAATGTAGCCAAGTAGCAGAGAGGAATGTTCCCTGACTGGGATTTTCACTGATTCTGCTTTAAACAGGAGCAATTTTTCACGGACGGGAAAATTCTCCCTCCTTGAGAATTCACAACACTTAGCTCAGGAAAACTTCTGGAATATTATGTGAAACACATAGAAAAAGAAGAAAGTCTTCAAAATTGAAATAGGTCGAAGACTGCTGAAAGGAGCAAGGTGGGTTTCCAGCTAGAAAGTCACAGGGACAAAAAATTTATTTGGGACCTGGAAGAGGGACATGGAAACTTATTTCTCTGTAAATCAAAAAACATTACTGAAATGGGAAGAAATAATCAAGAGAATGATATTTCCTTCAACAAACCATTGGAATTGTTAGAATTACTTACCAGAGATTTTATTTTCTTCAATATCTTATTTTCTGTGCTTTGATAAAATCTAAGTTACAAACTTTTTGCTATCTATTGTCAAACTTTTTTTGAAGAAAAAAGAGGAAGTAGGATGAAAATGATAATCTGAAACTTGTTTCTGATTTATAATCTCCCTTATAATTTACAAAGTTGAAGTGATAACTTCAACAAAGAAGTGTTACTCAAAATTAAGGTGCTAATTTCCAGAAAGAGCTATAGTTCTCCAATGTGGCTTTTAAAAGTATGATTTCTTATCTGAAATTACTTCCTATTAAAATTAGATCCAAGTACAGGACTGAATAATTTTAAAAGGATTTTAAACAATTTGTGCTTTATGTGGATGTGTATAGCAAATGTTTCTGATATACTTTAATGATCTTGAGAAATATCATTATGACTTCAGAAAAGAATGATGTCTTGGTGCGTTTTCAGAGGTTTTTGAGATGAACTGAACTGACAGGTAAAAGCTTTTGCTCTGTACAAGAAAACACAGATTAGGTTTATGTTTCTTTAATCGATTGCTTAAATGACAAATAGTTTATATCTAGATGATTGTCTTGGATCTAAAACAGTCTTTTTCTTTCAGTTTTTCTTTTGATACTATATTGGAGGAAATTAACACAAAGAATAATTTTAACAGGAAGCAATTAAAGGATTTTAAAATGCATTTTTATTCATTTTCTCAGCAAATGGTTCAAATATGTGCTTTGACATTTAAAAATGCTATCTCCTTTTATTAATGTCTCTTACTTTCATTATTGTAACCAATTTAAGCTAGAGATTTCACAAATTTCTTTAAGATATGTTTGTACTGAGCTCTCTGAAACAGATATATGTTTGTTTCACTGTAAGAGTTTTCCATTGTTATTGTTTCATGAGAATGATACCACTTCTTGTTTGCTAAGTAAATTATTCTTTCATTCAGTTATATGTTATTTTGTCATTTTCACAATATGTAATTGCCTAATTCCCTTTGCGAATGCAATGCAATATGAAGTAGAACCGCTGAAATAAACATGTGAAAAAAAGTCTTTCACATTCTTCTCAATAGAGAAGGATTAAATTGTAGACTTTGCAGTATTACACTGTGATGTTATCTCTTTCTAATATACTCTGGTAGTAGAAAAGTGCTGAGAAGAAATTTTAAGTTTCAAGCTTGGAAGTGTCTAGAATATATTAACATGAGCTCTCCAACAAAAAGTGCTGAAAAGAATCCTCCAAACCTAGGATTTCATCGTTTCCCTGACACTCAAAGTGATTATTCCAAATTTTGGTTCTGCCAGAGAAAATTTGGGAGTGTGAATTTAATTTAAAAATAGAAAACATATTTCCCCAGATTTGCAATAACTAAATTTCAATGTTTATTTTTTTAATAACTGCAAATCAGTGAGGTTATTGTATATTATGTTAGAATTCAATGTAATTTCACCTTTGGATGACATGCCTCTTAATATTTCCTTTACAAATCAAACAAACCCAAAACCTAAAGAAGTTCTATTCTGCCATAGAATAGCCATGCATAGAATAACCATATTCTGCCATGGTGGATTCGATTCCTATTAAAGAGAAAGACTATCAGACAGGCATGTTTTATTTCTATAATAGCATAACAAAGAAGTCATAATACCTTTTAGGTTTTCTTTTATTATATTACTCTGTCTGGCTTTTGTGGTTAAAGAAATCAAGTTATTAATTGCATTTGAAATAACATACTGATTTCTTTTCATGTCTACATTCCTTTGTTTATTAATTTTGTTTGGTAAGATAAAACAAATATCCAGACAGTTTATCTTTAGTCTTAAAATTTGTTTGCTTATGTTGGTACCTATGATATGGATTCTTCAAGCAACTTCAAACAAACAAACAAAAAAACAAAACAGTGTAAAGACTTTTTTTCTTTTTTTAGGTGAATTTAATGCAATCTCATTTAAGATATCTTAAATGTTCTATATTGCCCCCTTGCATGCTCTGCTTTCTTCCACTTTTTCTCTTATGCCCTGAGTCCCAGGGTACCTAGGTGGACTGTACAAGGACTTAGGCTCCACTTTGGTCCTTAATATGCCCTGAAGCCACTGCTGATGAGCACATGCAGAGGCACTCAAGGTGACTGGGGTCTTCACTCTGGGCCTTGGCAAAGGTTGAGCACCTCATTAGAACCGAAGTCTGGCTTTCCTCACCACTGAAATGTGAGGAATGATGCAAAATTATATCTTATCCTGCCATGGAGCTCAGGCCAGAATGAGAGATATGGCCAGATACAAGGCTTGTAAAGTGCTTCCATTTCCCACACAAGCTAACCATACATCTTTAAAATACTGCTAAAGAAATAAAGTCGATAATGCTTTCCTACTCCATTTTCTGCTGCATTTTAACTTCTGAAGCAATAACTATCATTGATTGTTCGTGGAATAAGGTATAAAAAGAATGCATGAAGCTGAATATTAATTTGGGTCAGATATTAGTATTTATAATTAGAAATTCAATAGAGCTATCAGTATTTGCAAGAGAGAGTGTGTTTCTGCTACAGTTTGCTGCTTTCCTATACCTGAATACAATTCATGCAGGATATGGTTGTATAGGCTGCATATCCACCAGTTCTCCCCGACAAGTGTTTTTTCATTTTTTATAAATCTGTTAATAGAAAGGAGCTTTTCTAAAAAGGAACAGTTAGGAGAAAATTAGGTTCTGGTAATAGTTTTCTGCATATTTTTGAATATATGAAACAGTTGCTGTGTAATAATTTGTCATTACATGATTAATAAAAAAATTAAGTAATTGGTATTGATACCATAATTAAAAGTATTGCAGGCTCCAGAGACCTTTTTGAACAATTTAATATTTTAAACCAGACCCAGAGAAGTAACCAAGGTAGATAAGGTACCTCTGAGGGATATTTTCTCTTATCCACGTTAAACCTTGTTTGTACAGGAATGGCAGTGACAGATGTAGGTAAAAAAAAGACTGAACATTTCAGAAGAGATAAACAAGCTGAGGATCAGGAGTGAGGACATTGGAGAATTATTGAGGCACAGATTTTATTTGTTTTTAACAACCTTAAATCAGTAATACCATTAAAATTAATTATTCTATGATTATTATTTTGCCGGCTAGTTAACTTATGACAGAAAATATATTTATGAAGTTAAAATTGCTTTTATTATAAGAAAAAAAATATGCTTCTAGTGAGTGACTTAGGACTAGATTCTAAACCCTTGGAAAAAAAAATAATGATAAAGTTATATTCTTTAGAGTAAGACACCAGAACAGGTTGCCCAACGAAGTTTTGGATGCCCTATCCCTGGGAGTGCTCAAGGCCAGGATGGATGGGGTTCTGAGCAACCTGGTCTAGTGGAAGGTTTCCCTGTCCACAGTAAGGTAATGAGAATTACATGATTTTTAAGGTCTCTTCCAACTCAAAACATTCTTTATGTTTTCATGATTCCTTGAAAAGTGATTTTAAAAAAATGCATCTGTAGTTTTTTTTGTTATTGCTAAGGATTCAGAGCAGGAATGTTCAGTTTGTGTAATTTGGTGGGCCTCTAAAGGCATTTATCAAAATCATGCCACACTTCATACCTGTACTAATACTGTCAAATTTCCTACTTTCCATTGTATTATTTTTTGCTTTGACAGGATAATGACATTCAACACTGCTTAGGAGACTAAAAGTAATTTGATTTACTAATGAAAAGTCCTGAAGTTCCTGTTATCTAAAATTACTCTGTGTCCATATGTCTGTGTAGGAGAATTCTGGCCCTGATTAGGGCAATAGAGCTATGTGGACTTCAAGAATTCTGAAGGCTAAACATGATTATTTATTATAATCTATATGCAAGAGCAGAGAAGAGAAGCAGCAAGCATACATGAATGCAAGCAGTAATGTCCATCTGTCCAAAACATCCAGGGTACATTGATAAGGCAGAATCCTGTACTAAGCATAGATTGCCTGACCTCTGTAAACATCAGGATGTTATGAAGGATTCCCCCAGCATTCTCAAAACAATCTCGGGGCCAAGTGTTTGACCCATGTTTAGGCAACATCTTTGTTGTTACGCCTATCTCTCCATCTTCTTCTGATTGATCCTTCTTTGAAAATTTGAATATGAGTGGCAATTCATGAACTTGACGGTGGGATGATCAAGAATGATAGGAAGAAAACCCTAAATATATGAAACAATACTTTTTGATATATTTTTATAATCTAGGAATAGATTCAGACTTTCCATTTAGGATCTTAACTGTTATTATAGGATTTAAAATACAGATATCTAGAACTGACTCACACTCCCCTACACGGTCACTATAGGAAAAAACAATGTGTGACTGTAAGCAAAGAGAGGCTGTGAAAGAGGAAGACAAGAGAAACCAATTTTGTTAGAAATGGGTGTGTACACAGCTACCTAGGGATTAAAACCTAAACAGATGAGAAAATCTCAGTGTAAGACTTTGAAGAATGGAAAGGTGTTTATTTTAAAGCAAAACTGATTTCACTTATGCATGTTTTCACAGCCAAATGCACAAACTCACAAATACCAAAATATGTGTGTCTGTGTAGCAAATAGCCTGGTAAATTTTTAAACTGCACTAGAATGCAAAAACCCCATGAAAACTGCTAATAGAAAGATAAAATAAAAGTCTGTTTTTGAAGAATAAGAGGGGAGAAAGCTAATCATATTCAAAATAATAGCTGGTTGATACTTTTATATTTAAACTCAGACATGATCAGTATTTCTTTGAAAGAGGAAAAAAACCAAAGAAATTATGAGATGAACATAATTATAGTCCTCAAAGAATCCAGACCCAGCTCTATGGCAAGATGGATGGATTTTTCAAGCCAAGTAAGAAATGTGCACTCGTTAACCTGTTCAATGTTATGTGTATACAGCAGTAAAGTGTATAATTTAAGTAAAAATCTGTCCTTGGCAAACTGACAAGGTAGTTTAGTAGCTGTCTTTGTAATTAACTCAGCTATGGTAAGCAGAAATTGCACCATGTAGTAGTTAGGGGATATAAACACTGTATTAGACCCTTAAAAATCTATATTATAATGAGTATTATCAATTTCAATGAACATCTACAAAAATTGCAAATATTAGATTTTCTATCTCAAAAGATTCAGCCAAAGTTTCCACCTGCTTTGGGAATCCTTTGAAATTACCAAATCAGAGATCTTGTTAATAGGTGGGGGAGAAAACCTACCTTTAGTTATTATAGTATTCAAAATGCAGATACCTAGAACTATCAGCACACAATGCTGGTGAAAAGGACACCTTGGAGGTCCAGTCTTTCCTCATCATGGGAGTTTGCCTGTACTTTGCCTCAGATGATACTCGGTTTTTAGAGTTAATTTTATTTGAGTGAGATGGGGTTCTCTTGCTGTGATCCATCACAACATCTAGACATGGGCTGGGCATGATCAGAGTCCTGCTTGCAATTGTGAGATACAACATGTGGTCGTATTCAAAGGTTATTTCATTGAAACAATAAGAAAAATGCATTGTTTTAAGCAGGTAGATAGCAGGTTGCAGCTGTGGAGCCTGTCCTTTCCTGTACTTGGTAGTCATGACTCATGGTAAATGCTTCATAGGCTCTGTACTACAAAAGCATGCAATTGTGGGCAGTAGAATTTTCTCCCACTGTATGCTGCTAGCAGACTTTACCAAGGGCTCCTGCTGCACAGATGGACATGCTTTATTATGTATGTGGCTGTATGATAGAAACTGCCCTGTACTACTTAAGGAAAATCCTTATTAAACAGGCCTTCAGTAAAAAGAGCCTCAGAGATATATGTATTTTATGCCTAATACTCAGTGCAGAACTGCAGAACTGGCACTTCATCTCACATTACACAATGTAATTCTCCTACAGGCAAATGCTTAAGTCATAACTTGCTATATGATAACATGCATGAAATAGAGACTTTTGAATATGTTCATACTTATCTTATGTTGTTGATTGTCTTTCAAAGAACCATAATGATCAGAAAGTATACAGAAGATTGCTTTACTATTCATCTATCTAACTGATCAACTGTCCTTTAGCTTTTTACATTTATAAACATCAGCCTCTAAATATGAAAATACTTGGTAAGTTTTAGATTTTCTCCAATTAATGAAAAAAATATTCTCCTCAGCAGAATGTGTTGTATTTTCTGTTTTTTCCTTTCTGTTCTTCCTTCAGCTTTTTTCTTTTAGTCCTTACTTTTTTAATTGAGTAAAGAATATTAAATAAAATTTGATTTTACTGCTTCGCTTTGGTAATTTATAATAGAGGGAAAGATAAAATTTACAACAGTCGCAACATCTTAGAAAATTAGATTCCAGAAGGCTAATCTTACCTTGTTCTACAACTAGTGATATGAAAGATGCTTCTGCTTGTAGTTGTAATGAAGGCATTGAATGCCATCCCTGTTGAGTAGAGAAGTACCTGAAGTACCTGTTGACTAAGTATCTGAAGTTAGATGATGTGCGCTCATCCTCCATCTGGATCACATATCAACCAGTATTCGATAGTGAAAACATCCTTTGCATAGTTTACAGAGAAGGCCTTCTGGAACAATTTCCTTTGAGGTGTTTGGAGGAGTGTGGCAGTAAACCACCACCCTCAGGACTCCATTTGGAGAAGACACCTGCATCCTGTTTGACTCTCCCCTCCTTAATCCAACTTGTCTCAACAATCTCAATCTCTCCTTCATAGCATTAAGTCACAAACTTGGACATTCAACACTTACATTCCATGCAAACTTCATGGGTTTCAACAAAGCCAAGTGCAAGAATCTGCACCTGGGTCAGGGCAATTACCAATTTCTATAAAATCTGGGTAATGAATTGATTAAGAACAGCCTTGCAGATAAGGATTGAAGGGTATAAATAGATGAAAAATTGGATGTGAGCCAGCACTGTGTTCTTTCAGCCCTTCGGAAGCAGTGTAGCCAGCAAGTTGAGGCAGTTTATTCTCTGCTCATGTGAGATCCCACCTGGAATACTGCATCCAGCTCTGGGTTGCCCAGTACA
>VWZN01003458.1:2334-13245 GCA_013396955.1 Regulus satrapa | reverse complement strand
ATAGTCAGTAAACCTTTGCTATTGTCCTTAGGCCATGGTGTATTTGAAAAAAAAAAAACAAAAAACAAAAAACAAAAAACCTGTAAGAAAAAAGAATAACTATTTTATTAGGCATGTTCTGAAACTCTTTTATGTTTTTATTTTAGTATATCCTGACTAATTTATGCATTTTTCGATTAAATATATAAACTTTTGATACAAAATTAAAAAAAAAAAATCTCTAATCAGTCTCATGTGATTACTTATGGATATTATTAGCATACTTGAGTGTTCCACTGGAGATATCTTTTGTTGCTTATTGGACTCATAGAATGTCACTGGTTAGAGCCATTGCCCTGTGTTGTAAGGGACTTAAAGATCATCTTGCCCCAACACCCCTGACATGGGTAGGAACACCTTCCACTAGACCAGGTTGGTCAGAGCCCAGCCTCACCTTGGACACTCAGCTCCTCAACTGAACATCCACTGAACCACAACAGCAGCACTGAGCAGGGCTGGAAGTTGCAGGCAGTGTCTCGAAATCCAGACTGTATTCAAGCAGCACTGGGAGAATTTGGGAGGAAGGGTTTGGAGCATTGAAGAAAGAGGGAAAAAGAAAAAGGAAGGGGAGATCAGACAGGAGACGATCATCAGTCTTGGGTCCAGCATTGGTCCAGCCAAGGGTGTCCACAGCATTGTGAGTTCCCCACCCAGGCTCTGTGGGGCTACCTTTTTGCAAGTAAAGGTATATGTAGCCTCCCTGCCTTTTATTTGTTACCTCTTCGACATTTCCAGTGGTTCTGAAAACAAGAGGCAACAAGGACACCATTAAGACTCTTAACCCATCTTCACTGACACTACTGTAAATCCGTGGGAACCTGCTCATTTTTTTGCTAAAATCTTGTCTGGTGCAATTTTTGCCATCTTGTGGCAAGTGCAGAACTGCAAGAAATTTACTGTAGGAAGGGATGGATGGGTGGATAGTGATGCAAAATCATGCAGAGGATTTGCACTAACCTTGCTGTAGATTGCGTCTTGCTTCCAGGGTTGTGACACGGTATTCTGCCATCAAGGGTTACCAGAGATCGATTGTGCCCACTGCACTGCAGTGGTTTTAGGGGAAGCTCTGCTGCTGGAAAGCAATTAACAGTATTTGCTGTCCTCCTAAGTCCACAGCGATTCTTAGAAAACACTGCCAAAAAAATGGTGTCAGTACAAAGACAGACATATCAGCCAATCCAGGTCTGCTCCAGAAGCCTCAGGTTGAAGACAGAGAAGGCAAACATTGAAGGCAGCGACACTTCACTCAAATACAGGATTCCATTCACTGGTTGCAGGCTTCATGGGCATTGTTTTCTTCTCGGGTGGAAGACATAAACTGTTTGGTTCAGCTCTTTTCTCATCTGCTTGTTTTCCTAAAGGAAAGGAAAATGGAAAAAGAGGTGTCAAATGGGAGGTTGGGAGAAGGCAAGAAAGTTCGATTTAAAATTATCATGAAAATCTTGGGGACAGAGCTGGGCTTGTAAATCCTTGTGGAGTCCTTCCAACTCAGCATATTCTCGGATTCTGAGACAAAGCCCATTCCCTAACTTGTATTAGGGAATATTAGGTATATATCCCTAACATGGAGCATGTTGCTATGACAGCTCAAAGCAAAAATGGCCCCAAGTTCCACAATTGTCTTACTACTGCCAGTCCTCAGACCTCACTTACTGAATGTTAAATATTCCCTTAGGATCCATGTAAACCATCACCAAGGATCTGACCACCACACACAACATCATTCCCATGTGAAACAGAAAGTCCCCAATGAGAAATTCAGAAGTTTAATTCTGCCTCTCCAGAAAGCCACAAGGATGCTACCTTAAAATGCTCTGCATTAAACTAAGGCAGAACAAGAGCTGCACTTTCAGTGCAGGGGTATCTCTGCAGGCAGACGACTGCAGCCACAGCCGGGTGAGAGCCCATTTCTCTCAGGAAGCTGTACCTGGCTCAGCTCATTGCTGTAGCAGCACCCCTGCATGCCTGTAAGCGGAATGTCCACCTCATGTCTGCCTGGAGCCAGGCCCCTTGGGGAAACAGTACTCAGACCTGATTAATAACAAATGGCACTACTTAAGCACACTGCGCTTTGTGGAAAATTATGCATTCTGTGCAGAAGATGACATCATTACTTTCCTTCCAGTTTTCTTGAAAAGAACCCAACACGGTATTGTGGCAACAGTCACTTATTAATGACCAAGACATAAAATGTAAACAAAGCTTTCTGTATTGACCTTACGAAATTCTTTATGCAACTTCCTCAAAGTAATTTTCTTTCCATTTCCAATTAAGGTGAATGGTTTAGCACAATTCCTAGGAACTCCAAAACCAAAACATCAGCAACCAAGGCTGTGAATTTGAGCGGCTTGGGTGGTCCAAACCTTGACCTCAATGCTAAAAATTCCAATTTGTCAAGCAGTGGGGGAACAAGGAACGACTGGCGGGCTTTCTCAGGGGAAAACAGGCCAATGGCTGAATGCAGCGACAAGAGACAGCAAGGCTGGCCTGAGAGCAAACCACCTACAGCTGAGATCTCTGAACACGCCCCCTGTCCCAAGAACATGCTGCAAAAATGAATGACCAAGTCTAAAAACTTCTAGACATTGAGAAAAATATGAAAAGCAATGATTCCTCCAGGTGGTTTATACAACTTGACAACCTACACACTTCCAAAGTGCGACGTCTCACTGGCATTTGGCTAAAAGGAAAAAAGAAATTTTCTGCGAATCCTTCTGCCTGCACTCCATTACTGCTGATTAACTAGGTCCTTAATTTTAAAAAATAGCCGTATTTTAAAAGTTTTGCTGTCACATCACTAAAAATGGCTGCTTTGACACAATTCTCCCTCTGAAAGCAGCCAGCTACAAAATTGCCCAGAGAGAGCTACTATCACTTATGGTCTAATGCAGTCAAGTGTTCAAGTAACAAGTCACCCTTTCCCAATTACTGAAATTTAGAGCCAGGGCCTCCCTTGTAATCAAGTGCCTGAGTCCAACTGTGTTGCGTCCCCAGAGTTGGCTGGCGATGAGCCAACTCCTGCCCCCTGAGATGAGACAGCCTTCTAGGCAATGGTGACCAGAAAGGCCTCTCCCCCCCAGTTCCCTGCACATTTATGGTAATAACCCAGATTACGTAATCCCTTTTCCCCACCCCAGTTCTAGAACTTTCCTTACCTCCTGCTTTCCTATTGGCCCTTGCTCCAGGTTACTCCACCCTTGAACCCCGAATGGCTGTAATTCCCTAATCCTGCCTATGCACCGCCCCGAGCCTGCATCCCATTGGCTCTAGTCCTGAAGTTCCACCCTTGTCTACATCATATATAAACCTTGCACCCTGTTTTTTCTTGTCCCTGGACCCCTTCAGCGTGCCTCTGCAATAAAGTCCTGTGAAACACCACACAACACCTCTCATTTGTTGCTTCATCGACTAGCATTTGATATCTGCAGTGTGTAGATTACAGATTTAGCCAGAGCTATCCATTCCCTGAGCGATCCCACTTTCCCAGGAGACATTCTTGGAAAGACAGTGGTGTCAAGTGTTCCCAGCTCACACCACCGCAGATGGCACCCAAACATGGACCCTCTTAAGCGGCTCCCTAAGAACGTCTCCCACTGGCCCATTCATCATGGGACCCAAAAAGTCATCTGAAGGAAATGTAGAATCAGAAAGAAATTATAAGTATGACCGTGTAGCCAAAGAGGCTAAAGAAGGAATTCAGCTTAAAGCATGGTTTGAATAACGCAAAGAACCTGGTCAGGCTTGCCCAAGCACATTCCTTCCCCAAAACTCTCCCAGTAAAGCAAAGACCCTTTTCCTGTCACCTTATAAGGAAAGGCTCAGTGTACCCCAAGNCTGAGGACTGGCTGATATTGGCGTACCCCCCCATGAGACTCCTTACTCATTGACATCTTTTAAGTGTTTGGTGAGTGTGTCAAGGCATAGGGTGCCACAACTGGTGTCTTCCATTACTTTCTCTCATTTTAGCCTTGTAGGTGTGCTGTAACATCAGGGACAAAAATTATCCCTGTCTGAGCAGGAGGTTTACCTCCAAGTTACAAAATCCTTGGTTGCGAGAGACATCAAGTTCAACAAAGGGATTTTAAAGTCCTTTGTTTATATATGTGTTTAAACACGTCCCAGGCACCACTTGGGAAGATGTCCTTACTGTGAATTACTGGGATAGGTTGGGGAAAACATTGTACTTAGAGCAAGTAAAGGGCAATCTTAAAGTGAGAAAGTTTTATTCTTTTTAAGTTGGTAAAGGGGAGAGGAGAAGTTTCAGGACCCAAATTACCCCAAGTTTCGTTCATCCTCCTTCTCTGCTCCTCAACACTGTTTCCCTAAGAGTGGGTCAGGAGGTGGAACCTGTCAGAGAGGACAGGAGAGCTACCTGCCTCTTGCCACCTCCTACCCATCTCTGTCCCTTCCCTGCGTCAGCACTGGCCATGCTGGCATAGGCCCTAACCTTGTCCCCAGCTTTCCTACACCTCCCTACTTGAGTTCTGTCCCTGGTTCAGTGTTTCCTATGGGCCAAGATGGCACCAACCTCACAAGAGATCCCGCCATCTTGAGCACCTGCAAAACAGATTTGTCTCTGTCACAAGATAGCAAACCTGCTCCATCCTTCCCTGCTTCTGCCCTTCAATCGAGCTCCTCCCCTGCCACACACTCTGCCCTTGTGTCAGGCCCCTCCCATCCTGTTGTGTCAGTGGCTGCCCCTGTGTCAGTATCCTCCCTTTCCCCTCCTATTGGGAAACTCCACCCCAGCACGGGCTCCACCCTGCCTGATGTGCGCCCTTCCTCCCTGCCTCCACCCACTTCTGGCTTCCATGCCACTGGAACCAGAAGTGGGCCTGACCGTAGGGCAGCCATCTTGGCTGCCAAAGGCCCAAGTCACTGGGTCTTGCCAATCAGCCAGAGGCTTTGTGCCCTTGCTGCTTGCTCCTCCTCCTTCTCCCTGGAGAAAGAGCAGAGCCATTACTACCAAGCCTGGGGAGAGATGGGAACAGGTCTGGAGACATGCCTTCAGGGATGGCAACCGGGAGATGGCCGAATGGCTGCAAAACCTTGTGGCCCCAGTTGTCTATAAGAGAAGGGGCAGCCCACAATGGGAGCAGGTGCTTTACACAGACCTGAAGGAGCTGTGTAAGGCATAAAAAGACTATAGACAGAAATTGCCATACTTTAAACTAGTTCTTGAAATGACCTTCTCCTCCTATGTTCTTGTCCCGTATGATATTAAACATATCATGTCTCTCCTGATTTTCCCTATAAAGTTTCTCTTGTGGGAGTCTCTGTGGCGGAAGCAGTTTTAAAAACATATAGGGAGCAAGATGTTCCATGTTCTTATGGAAGATGAAAGTTTTGTGTGGGGAGGAGGATTTAGACTCCCCTGAGGACCAGGCCCAGTGCCTAACACCTCGCTAACACAGTTGTTGGAGAAGATCAAAAATGTCACCTGCACCATGCTTCTACAGACCCTGGATGGCTCCCTTCCCCAACAAAATCTCTTAGACATTTACCAGGGCACTGACAAAACTTTTGTTAAGTTTATTGACAGGCTTAAGGATGCTCTTGACAAACAGGTTGACAACCCCCAGGCCAGGGAAGACTGTTGGCAAGTTGGCAGCCGCCAATGTGAACGAAGAGTGCAAAAGGATAATCCATGCGCTCCCCCTGGATCCTGAGTCCACCATGCAACAAATGGTGGAGCCCTGTATTAAGCTCACTTCTATCAAGCACACTATAGCCCTGGTGTTGAGTAAGGGGATAGTGGAAGCCATGGCTGCCCAGAACTCCACTGGGATCATCTGTTTCAACTGTGGCCAACCGGGACATGTGCCAGCAGAGTGTCCTCAGGCACCAGATCACCCCTTACCCCCACACCTACACCATCTGCCACTACCATCTGCAGCCCATCATCTGCCCCGCCAGCACCAGCCAGAAAAGTCCCCGCAAAGCACGGTAAGGCCCCGCACTATGACAATAAATGGCAGGCCATTCCATCCCAGTCTCCCTACCATACAGGAAGACCATCCTTCAGTTGTGATGTCACCAACAAGTGGGATCAGCCTCGGGGTCTCCAGCTCTTCCAGAAGCAGTCACACTTCAACTGGGAGAGCAGACAGGCTGCTGGTGTATGGGCTTTTTGTACAGCTTGACGACAACGCTGTGGCCCAGGCACCAACTGAAGAGTATGGGCCTGTGGATAGTGTCAAGGACCTGCTAGTAGTGGGGATCATCAATCACACCCCAGCAGAGCTGCAATTTATTCCTGAGGTACTGTTAGTGGGCCCTGGGCAGAGGATTACTGTTTTGTAATGTGCACAAAGACACTCTTTTTCCTGCCTAAAGGGACCCCTTTTGCCCAGATGTACACCTGAAGTGGCCACACTACCCTGGACACAGATGATTATTGTGTTGGCCTGACAGGTATTGGGGAGGGACAAGCCCAAAATAGAGGGCAGTCTGTCTGACAAAGGCAAATATGTTTCCACTGTAGGCACCTTGGACACGGAGTGGATGTCACCCTCATCTCCCGCTCCCGCTGGCCCAGTGACTGGGAGCTGCTCTCACCCTGCGACAGCATCTCTGGGATCGGAGGAGCTGCCAGATCCCTGAGGAGTAAGCCTCTCCTTACCATCAAGGGACCAGAGGGGCAGGTAGTGGAAATTCCACAGTGGAACTGCTCTCAGCTGTTTTTCCCTTCCTTTCCCCCCGGGTCTCTCCGGTTAGCTCTGGCCGTGGGGGAGGAGAGGGTGCTGATATGGACGAGAGGTAAAAGGCAAAGAAGGCTTGCTCTCTCCAGGACCACGGTCCCCAGTTTATTTTAGAACTTGCTCCAGGGAGAGAAAAGAGAGTGAGCATGAGGATTCAGGGGGTTTTAAACCCAAGGAAGGGAACAGGAGGAATGGCACCGTAACTAATGGGACACAACTGAGGAAGTGGGGTGAGGGGAAGATTCAACCCAACACCACAAACCAGGGGAGAACAAAGCAAATTATTCTGTGCAAGATAACAATTCCCAAACCATGTGATACAAAACCAATACTACATATTGCAATTCAACAAACTGCTCTGAGCTCAGCTAACAAACCAGACAAGAGTGGTTAAAAAAATAACAAAGCTGGGGCAGCACCCAACACTGGGATTTATTTTGTACAAAGGAAACATGTGTGCGATTGAGCTCCAAGAAGAATTTCAGCTGCAAAAGGTGAATTTGGACTCTGCCAGGCACCAGAACACTTTCTCTTTTCCTCAGCCCCAGATGCGCTTATTTGCATAGATGTGAAATGGAAACAGTGTATCCTAGGTTAGTCCAATGTAAAAAAATTTGGGTTGCCTGGTGGAATTCCTTCTTCAGTACAGAATGTGCAGCCTTCTGGTGAAACATAAAGATCCTTAAAATGTTTATTGGCACACGCACATTTTTTTACCAAACACCCCAAAAAAAAAAAAAAAACCAAAAAAACCAAAAACCCTACTGCCATCTAGGTGCTTAATTTGGAAGGCAAAATTGGCTGAAAGTAAATCTAAAAAGAGATGATAAATAGACTGAAAAATGTAGACCAATTAGCATGAGAAGGGAGACATCAGTACCATAGAGAAGACAGAATATTGCCTAAAGGAAGGAATTATGTAATTTAGAACCAATAAAAATTATTTTCTTTGTTTGCTAAAAATGTAGCAATAAGTGGAAAGGCTTTGAAAGTGGCATGCACGGGGCTGGAGTTCTCCACTATGCACCAGAGCCAGGAATAAAGTAATGCCTACTCCTAATACTCATAATACTAAAAAAAAATACTATTAGACAGTTTCATTTGTCCTGACGTGTTTGGTGATTGCAGTATAAACATGCAACCATGAGAAGTCCATGCATTTTGGCCATAAGACATGCCCAGAGCATGAATTTACTGAGTGTCACAGCCTGGGGAACATCTGACTTTCACTGGCACCTCCTCAGTGTCATCCCCTGTGAGTCTCTTCCACAGGGGTGGCTGCCTCAAAGGGGCCCTTGGATCACCAGTGGGGCCCCAGCCCTGCCCAATGGGTCCCACAGGAACCTGAGCCCCACACCATGGCCAAGCACCCACCCACTGTCAACCCACAGATCCCAACACCTGCCCCTCACCTGCTGCTCCTGAGACCTCTGGGTCACCGTGACGGGCATCGCAATGGTGTTGGGGTTCCTGCGGGACCAGTGCAGTTTGGGGCCCCATGGAACACAGTGGATCGTGCCCAGGCCTGCAGCTCTGCCCCCTGCTCTGCCTTGGGTACACCTGCTCCCCACAGCCACTGATCCTGTAGCAAAATCTGGAAAAAATGTGAAGTATTTTTCAGGAAAATGCCTTCTTTGATGTTTGACCTCTGCAGCTTTCAAGGCTCACTAAGAAAAATGGAGGCTTTTCCATGAAACAAGAAGTAGCCAAAAAGCCCTAGTGATGTCCAGGCATTTGAAAGGCAGGTTACTTCTTGGCTGAATTGCCTTATTAAAGTGTAGGGCTTGACAGGCTTCAGTGACCTCAGAGCTAGGGGAGGTTAGCAAGGCTTGGGAAGAAGGATGCACCTCACAGGGTGGACACAAAAATGCAGAATTTATGGGCACAAGGACATTTGGCAGAAGCTCCAGGACAAGGCGCAAACTAATAAAGCCAACCCAGCAACTGTGCTGAGTCAGCTCCAGCAGGGGAAAAGGTAATTCCAGCAGGGGCACACCATTGCCACCCACTCAAGAAATCATTGACATAAAAGAAGAGAGAGACTGAGCATGCAGACTAATGAACATGAGAAGTGAGAGGATCATTACCCAACAGCAGACAGAATACTGATTATGAAGAGAATTAGGAAACTTGCAGTCAATGAACACAAATACCTTTGTTTACTAAAACATATCTGTACTAAAAAGTTCTGGTACTTGTAGTGCTGGCTCTGTGAATTTGCCACTGAGCTCCCCATTTCTACACAGAAATGTAAATAATTACCTTCACTCAGTGCGTGAATCTTTCTCTTGAACAACTTGTGCAAGATCCAACAAATTTGGGACAACACTTGCTGAACGCTCTGACACCTCCGCTCTCTCTGCAGCTGCAGCAGGGTCTGACCGGTCCTGCCGTGTACCGGTGACAATGGCCACGTGTCCTTTGAAATGTGGAGTTTCATGTTCCAGGCTGGGCGGGATGTCACTGGGGTGTGGGAAGGGACACAGAGGGAGCACTGAGAATTCCCCCTGAGCGGAGGGAATTCCCAGTGGGAACAAATGGGGAATGCCCTGTCCTGTCCCCTGACTGACCCAGCTCCTTTCCAACTGCAGAAAGGGGTGCGCTGGCCATCCCAGTCTGCAGCTGTGCAAAACAGGCCTAATTTGGTGTTTCTGCAAAACAAGTGCTGTACTTGGCTGTCTCTGAGGTGAAGGTGCAGCTTAACACCTGTAACCAGAGCAGCAAGGTGTAGCCCTCGCAGCACTGGTGATCCTGACACGGGCTGATCAGTCTGTGAGGCTTTGAGCACGTACATGGTCACTCAAATATCTTTGCTTTGACAAATGCCCCTGGACCTTTCCTCATCCCAGTTTCCTAAAAGGAAGTAGGCCAGCAGCATGCCCAGGCCCCCGTGTGCTCTACAGGAAGAGCTGACATGGAAGAGCCAGGGCTGACCCTGAACACAGTTACAGGCTGATAGTTGTGTAACTGCAGATGGCCATTGGGAAGCCAGCCCCAACACACCAGGAATTAGAGGGGAAAATAGTCATCAGAGCATTTGAAGCTTAAACTCATCAAAGCATGAAAGTATTACCTCCTTTATGCTGTGCAGAATTATTTAGAACTAATTCCATAAAAAGAAAGATAACTCATGAAGAGGAAGCTGTGGAAAAACCTATTAAATCTGAAAATCAAGCTTTTGAAGTTTACAAATTCACAAACAGGTTACAAATTACTGGATTTGTTACAAGACTGCTGATGGATTTGATATCCAGCAATCTGGAATATCATCAATCCAAGAAAGCAATTTAAGAATGGAAGAAGACTAGAAGTCCTCACTTTTGGTAGGACTGGCTTTCCTCATTGCTACCAGATCTTTAAAGGCTTAAAGAACTATTTATAACCCATGTTGGAATTACTGCTCCTTGCATTTTTTCTTTTTTGTGTAATATGTTCAATGTGTTCGAGCTTTCATGAGATATTGTGCAAATATTTGTAATAACAAACATGATTATCACAGATAAGAAAATGAGTTGTAGAAGTGAGTCTTCCGAGGTAACACTTTAACATCTCTAAGTGGGGGATTGTTGCAAATGGCTTAGGAGGAAGTAGTGGTTAGTGGAACACTGAGAGCTCTGAAACCACCTATGTCCTGAGCCAAGCTAGAGCAATGCAGGTTGTTCAAGAATATACTGCACAGCTCAGACAACCGAGATGAAAATGACTAGTATATGGAAGACCACAGTGAAAGGTCAACCAAAGTCCAGACAAAGCTCAGCGACCACCCAGGGTGTCTAAAAATCCCCAACTAGGCCCTCAGAGACTTAACTGTGCAGACTCAAGCAATTTATGCATATTTAACGACTTCAGAGGAATAGAATGCATATGTACTGCGTGCTCCATTGTGACCTCACGGCTCACATTGTGAGCACGGCTCTGTCACAATGTGCTCCGCCCCGGCACCTGCATATAAAAGCAGGGCAGCCACGCCCAGAGCACTCACCCCAAACCATCATGCCCTGTCACGGTGGGAGAGGGCGCTGGAGCCGGAGCCGGAGCAGGAGCCGCAGGCGCTCCCGGCTCCGGGGCGTGCGGAGGAGCCGCCGGGCCGTGTCCCGCCGCCGCGGGTACCGCCGGCCCCGCGGCCAAAGGCGCCGCCGCTACCGCTGAGCCGAGCCTGGGGCTCGACTCC
>VWZN01003456.1:5304-18531 GCA_013396955.1 Regulus satrapa | reverse complement strand
AATTAGCTTTATCCTTACCTTTAGCGTTTGCTACTTTTCTGTTGAAATTTCTTCTATATACTTAACCAAAAGATCTCTCTCCTTTAATTCATCTATTTGCTTTATTTTTTTTTTTGTTTGTTTTTCAAAAGCCTAAATAAAGCCACAGGATTGTTTCTGTTTAGGTATCTGAAATATATCTAAAGGCAACTGAAATAACATTATCACATTAATAATGAACCTAGTGTCGGGTTCATATCTGGTTTTTGGCTGTGTAGTCTCTTTCCTACCTGCTGAGTTACAAGAAAATTTCTTGAAAAATCTTTATTTTTCTCTGTCCTGTTTCACTTTCAATTATTATTTCAAGCAGTTAGAAAAACACAACACAAAAGCATCACGGAAACAACACTTGTTTAAAAAATTCAACCAAAATGTGTATGTTCTCATTTGTCAAAATGAAACACATACTTCATAATTATAAACTACTTGTTATAACAAAGATCTGCTGTATCAAAATACTTCTATAAGGCAGACTCAGAAAATAGAACAAAGGAATTACTCAAAGTGCCACATTAAAGAGAGAGAATATGTACCATACAAAAAAAGAGTTAGGCTTTATGTCAACACTGATTTTGAAAGGAAGGTATTTTTCTTTTTAAATTGAAACAGGTTAATTTTTAAATAAACAGTAGAATTTTAATACAATAAAGATATTTTAATGCCTGTGATAGCCTCATGTTTGTACTACTTAATCTGACTAAGTTGAATATTTCTGCAGTAAATGTAACTATATTATTTATTTTAGCAAAAGCTGTAAGTTAAATTTTTCCACTTTTATCTGAAAGTTTGTATAAAACATGGGCACTTGCTTTCCTTTCATTAAGGACGGTTTGAGAATAAAATTTAATCCTAAAAATTCCTATTCTCCTTAGCTGCACAACTTACATGCAGTGACCCTGGAAACCTGCAGTTCATATATTCATAAAATAATGAAATTGTTACGGTTAAGTTTGGAAAAGGCCTCTATGACCGTTGAGTTCAACTATTTAGCTAAGCACTTTGTGGTTCTCAATAAACCGTGTCCCCAGCTACCAAAAACACGTGCCTTTTGAACACTTCCAGGGACAGTGATTTCACCAGTACCCTGGATATTGTGTTCCAATGTTTGAACACCATTTCAGTTAGTAAGTTTTTCCTAATATCAAATCAGGCACAATTTGAAGCTGCTTCTTCTGATTGTGCAACTTTTTTCTTAGGGGAGGGGGTGGACCCGTACCTGGCTGCAGCCTCCTTTCAGGTACCTGTAGAAAGCAGTAGGGTCCTCCTTGACTCTTCTTTTCTCAACAATCCCTGCTCCTTCAACTGCTCCTCACATCACCAGGTGAAGAATTACTTGTCCCTAGTGTGCTAATGCAATGATAATTTTACAAAATCATTAGGCTATGTAACTGCACAATCAAAAGTGGATCTAAGGACTCGCAAAATAATGAAATAGACCAGATATGTTAACTTCTCTTCTAATGTGGAAAAATAGCAGCAGCTCATCATGTGGTTACAACTGTAAGGTAGCTGACCACCAGAGATCAACAACAACAGCCCCGAGAAAGAAGAATCTATGTGCTGATGGAAGGGAATATATGTTCATGGTTTTCGGGAAATTATTGTTACATATATGTTTCTTCTAGGAAAACCTATGCATATGTATATAAAATATTGTAGGCAAACAGGAGCTTTTTCCATTCTCAGCATGTAAAACAGGTGGAGCTATCCCCTATGAATCTGATGTCAAAATGAAGAATGCCCTGCTCCCAAATACAAAAATTATAATCTTAGGGAATTTGCTTTTTTGCTGGTTTTTGGCAACACAGATAGAACTCTTCTCCCTACCCCTCCCCAGCTTTGATGACCTTCTCCACACTTGCTCCAGCACTTCTGTCTTTCTTGTAGTGAGGGGTCAAAAACTGAATACAGGGTTCAAGATACACCAGTGTCAAATACAGGCAAAGGATCCCTGCCTAGTTGACACACTATTTCTGATATTCACACTAACAATGGCAACATTAAAACTTTACTTAGCTTCTACACTAATTAAAAGCTATAAATATTTTTCTTATCTTGCTTCTCATATTGCTGTAGATTTTGCACACACTTCCCAGTAAGTACATGGCATCAGGCTGCTGGACAAAAGGAAAGAGAAAACTTTCACAGCTCCAAAAGTAATAGCAATCAAGCCCTTGATGACAACATATGGCAAAGACAGTGAAAGTACTGGAAGTTAACACTAAAAGTGGATTTTAAATTACACCTTGTAAGTTTCATAATTAAAAGGACAAGCTAGTTTTTTACTTCTCGGTGGCTCCTTCTGGCTAAAATTTTAAAGACAAGCAAGATGTGTGTTTGAGGTTTAGTGTGCTTAAACAAGCTTACATTACTCAAACAGGTGGTGTTATAAGGTGAATGAAGAACGCACAGTTTAGCAACAAATTTTCATTTCCTTTTTGGCAACAACTCCCAGCAAAATAATGGTACTGATCTTAACAAAACACTTGCTTCTCTTGCTCCAAAATCTATTTCTGTAACAAACTCATTAATTTCTGGGAAGCGGTTAGCTTCACTCTATGTGCTTTTTACTTTTCTATTTAAAAGGGGAAAAAAAATCTAGTATTCAACTGATTAGTCAAATTCATCCTGAAATATAAAGAGCTCATAAAATTAGTATCTCTAACTGATATTTTTATTTACAATTGTACTGGATTTGGCCAGGATGAAAGTTACTTTCTACGCAGTGGCCCTTTGGGTGCTATTCTCTGTGTTCATGGCTAGAGCACTCTGGTAGCACACCTGTGGTTTGTTTGGTGCTGAACAATGCATGCTTGCACACCATTAAGGCTTTCTCTCTTCTCCCTTCTCTCCCTGTGAGCAGACTCGGAGTCGAGGGCACATAGCCAAAAGAGCTGGCCGATGCATTTTCTCCTACCGTATGACATCTTGCTCAGCAATGGAAGTTCAGGGAGGAAGGAGGAAGGAGGGATCTTTGTGGTTCTGGTATTTGTCTTCCCAAACAACCGTTAACTCTTTTGTCCTGCTTCACAAGGAGCAACATCTTCTGGGGAGTGGCAGACAATCTTAATTTTCCTTTCCATGCAGCTTTTACTTTTCTTACTATAATGTCATTGCCTCTACCTATGAGTCTTCTCACCTTTCTATTTTGTCCGCATTCTGCAAATGTGAGCAAAGAGCTAGGTGGATGTTTCCTGCGGCAACCCACTACATTCACTCTATGACTATACATGATTTTTCGCACTATCCATTCACTTTAATATTTCCTACTGCTTTTTTTCTCTGATTAACATTTTCACTGCAAAATCTTGACTCTTTTACCTTCATATTTCCCTGTGGAAAAGTATGTTTGAACATTTTAAAAAGACAAGAACAATTCAATAAGACAAATGAAACAACTAATGACACACAACATTAAGATTCCTAAACAGAACTATAAGGTTATTCTTTTCATAGACCCATAGAACAAGCTGAATTGCAAGGAACCCTACAGAATTATCAAGTACAAGTCCTGACCCTGCACAGGACACCACAAGAGTCACACCATGTGCCTGAGGGCACTGTCCAAATGTTTCTTGAACTCTGCCAGGCTTGGTGCTGTGACCACTTCCCTGGGGGAGCTTCTTCCAGTGTGCAACCGTGACTAGCACCTATAGGTGACAGACCTTCTCCTGATATCCAACCTAAACCTCTGCTGACTCAGCTTCATGCATTTTCCTTGAGTCCTGTCACTGGTCGCTACTCTGAGGGTGGGAGAAGGCATATGTTTAAGGTTTGAGAAATATTTAAGAATATCCATATAGATATCCAGTCATAATCTTATAAACAAGCACAAGGACTTACCTTTGAACCTAAGGTGGACAAAAATGCCATCCGATTGTAAGGTGGACTATTTCATGATGGCAACATAGTCAACATGAAGAAGATTTTAAGATACATTGGAGAAGTAGCCCATAAAATACTTTTACATAAAAATTTTCCTGATGTAAAAAGAGATCCTTCAAAATGAAGCACATTAATTTTGCTTCATTACAAGTAAGTGAATGAAGTACTTGTGAAAAACTGAAATCAGAACATGGATGCCCTTACAAGTTCCATGCAGTAAGAAACTGGTTAAAATGTGAACCATGTGACTTTCCCTTGGTAATTTCTAATATGATGAGAAAAATCAATTTTTGTCAGTTGGCAACATGATGAAAAATCACCAGTGTGGGCATCCACAGAAAACCAGCACATTTTTTGTACATGCTTGAGTATATGACAAAACTCTAATGTTGCTCCACACACCAGTACTGAAACATATAAATAGTTCAGAATACCACATGCCATTTTATTCACCAAGATAAAATTAAAAAAAAAAAAAAAAGAAAGAACAAAATATTTTTTTTAAAGGTGGTGGGGGCTGTTACTCAAAATAATTAGACAGAGTAGACATACTAGAATCAATGCAAATACCATGGAGAGAGAGCTGCAGGTCTTA
Organism: Regulus satrapa; assembly: GCA_013396955.1. Lineage (NCBI taxonomy): Eukaryota > Metazoa > Chordata > Aves > Passeriformes > Regulidae > Regulus > Regulus satrapa. The sequence continues at coordinate 14,012 of VWZN01003456.1, read as the reverse complement.
GAGAGTAGATGAACAATTGTTTAAGAATGAACAATGGTATTCATTAGGGAATTATATATAAAGACAGGAAAAAAAAATCTATTTAAGGGCAAACTTGGAACAGAACAAAACAAATACTGACTAAACAAAAATAAAAAGGAAGAAGGAAGTTTCTAATTGTCAGAATATGAGGCTTGACAGTATCATTTGAGAGCACTGATAACATGAACTTGGGAAAAGGGAAAGGACATTATGACATTTCCCATTCTACTTAGCAAGGAAAATAAGCATTCATAGATTTTGAAAAAAAGTTGTATCTATCAGAAGGCAGGTTGATGGAGCAATTTTTTTGAATAAGACCTATGAGTCTTCCCACAAGAACAACAAATGTAACTTAAAATATTATACTATACTTAATGGTTAGCATAAGGTATTTTTTTTAATATAAAGCTATAAGGTTGGACAATTTTAAAATAATAATGAGTAGCAAACTTATTCAACATTTGGTTTAGACCAAGCAATCACATCAAGAAATAAAATGAAGAATGTGGTGAATCAATTGCAAACTTCATTGGCACATTCTCTTAATGGGTTGTAAGTTTGGCATGACAGCATAGAGGATTTTTTTTTTTTTTTTTTTAAGTACAAAGATCACTTGGCATGTGGCATTAATAGCTATGCTGCTTTACAAAAACAATTAAAATAAAAATACTTCCAATAGCTAGTTAAAGAAGAAAACAGCAACAGGAGACTTCAGATAAATAGAGCACTTGTTCTGCTACTGTGTATCCATCTATATCAATCTAAATTCTCTGGCTGCTTTCTTTTCATATCTTCAGAATTTTTCACCAAAAACATTATTAATATTAAATTATAACTTTTTTTATGAGAAAGAACTACATTTTCAATATCAAGATTGGAAAGAAAATAGTAATTTTCTAAAACAGCTAAAAGTGCACTGAAGATATCTGTAAATTTAAGGGAGAAAAAAAGAAAGAAAACATGGTTGAAACAACAAAAAAAACCAATGTTTTTTTTTTTAATTGTCTAGAAAAAAAACCCAAAACTTTGTGCAATTTATGCATCCATTACATAAGTCAGACTACATCCTATATGACATTATATCTGTGGTAATAATCACATGGTACTTCTCTGTCTTCTTCCTATCACATGATAATTTCTCCAGCTCTCTCCATGTAATTGACATGGAAATGAGAGAGAGTAGGGGATTGCTCACATTTCTGAAAACAAATCTCAATTTTAAGCAAGTTTCAGAAGCCTCACAGAAGAAAAGTTACTAAGAATGGTGCTTCAAGTACTCTAATGAAAACTGGCTTCAGTGAAACAGAGTGGGACACTGGAGGAGTGAGAAAACACAGAGGATTCCCATTTGTGGCACAGTGAGTAAGATAGTTTGGCTAGGAAGCAGTCACAGAGTATTTACATTACGAGTTACAGTCACTACAAGCCCAAGTAGTACACAGGACCCATGGGATAATTATAGTTTATGAATCTAAAGATATGGCTCCAAAGAAATGGAGAAGACAGTCACAAGAAATGTACAAGCTGGAGGCAAAAGGAAACATTTGTGCAGCTCCAGAACTATTCAAAAAGTTCCATGCAATGTAACAATGACAGTACTGTGAAATCACATTAACTTTTTTTTTTTTCCTTCATTTGATATAAAGGTTCTGGAAGTAGAGGAAAGACCTACAGTGCACTTTACAGTCTTTCCCACAATGCTGGAAGTTTTATCTGGATACCTTAAACTTCTTTATTATGCCAAATAATCCCTTTCAATCAATTTCATACTACAGTGTACTCACTGCTGTAGTCCTCTCCCTTCAACCATTCTACTCAAATACCTGATTAAAAAGAAAAATTATGTGAACATAAAATTCATGCTTTTTCTTTAACTAAGCTGATCTGGACAGACACTAAAATGCAGGCAAGTTTCTAGCCTAAGGCTTGATACTGCAAAAGAAATTAATGTATATGAGTGTATGTAATTTCCTGAAAATTTCTACTATGACATCAAAAATCATAGCAGACCATGGGAATGCTTTTACCTTTGCAAAATGCCATTGATTTCCAAGGCATGAGTAACATGGAAGAAATCACTCCAATGCCAGATACCTTCCCTTCTAATAAACCTTTCTACATTAATGTATGGCAAGGCCTTATAATAAAATGCTAGATAGTACAGTAATATTCAGTAGCACCAAAACTGGAAAGCAAAATCTTTGTATTCTGAAGTGCACTTATGAAACGTGATTCCTAATAAATTGATCAAAGTCTCTCTAATGTGGTTACGAAATGCGAATAACAGAAATGTGTAACACATATATTTGTGCCTCTAGGCCATAACACCAATCCAAAGGATAAGGAAAACAGTAATACTTGTATCATTTGTGCTGGACAAGCCATTTTCAGCAGCTGCATGCCAATCCTGGGCATGCATCTTTTCTTCAGCCAGGAAAGGAAAGGACGTGAAATGCCAATGAACCAAGGTGCTCTCCCCAGCTTGCCCTACTGTCACTGCAGTTTGCAGAACCACAATAAGCAGGGTTAAATAAGAGAATTTAGGATAACTTAATGGGTGGGAGCTTGTGAATGTGGGGATTTATGTGAGAGAAGTCAGCCAGATTCCCCTAGGCTTTAGAATTAGTTCAAAGTAGAGTAAGAGTGGGGAGAAGGGGCTGGAGGCTGCTACCTGTCTCCCATATTTTACAGTATCTGTCAGCTCCAGCTAGTTGAACCTCTTCGTTCACACCACTTGTGGTGCCAAAAATATGTCACATTAAGAATCTCAATTGGACCAGAAAGCAAGTCTCCCCTGCACTTAGCTGCCATTTCCTCAGCACTCTCCTGTCAGACAGAAGACATATGAGTAGGTAGCTTGCTTGTCACCACAAAAATCATCCAGATACACCCCTTGTCTCACTGTCTGCCTTTACAGACAGCCTGTGTGGTCCCCCATTTTCCCTACAAACTAGGAGCAGTTTGGGAGGGGCAGTTTGGCAGTTTGAGGTGGGAATGGACTTACACTTACTTACCTTTAGACTCCTCACTCTGTGTCTATACGTGCACAATAGTAGAGACTACAATAGTAGAGACTACAATAGTGAGTTTCCTACTCACATTATGAAGGAGCAATACTAAGACATGAAAATTTCTATCAGCAGGCATAATTGTTATGCTTTCTATGTACAAGTACAGCCTCTCTCAAAATGAAAATGAAAATTTCTTTCCAAAAAACCATGGAGATTCAGAAAAAAATACCTTCCTGTTTCCCACAGTGTAGTACTTCTTAATATATAGATTTTTTGAGAGAGCTGGCTGATTTGTATTTTGAATTGATAAAAATGAGGAGCAGCTAAATCTTCTGGGCTAAAAATCTTTCTTAAACTTCAGAAAGACATGCTCATACAAGTTTGAAGGCATACTTCTTTTATAGAGCACTGCAAATGAGAAGTTAGTAAAACTTATTCATGCTGAACGTAGAGCTACGAAGACTAGAGCAGACAGTGTATGGTCTTTTTTACATGAAAGAGACCATCTCTGTGACTGTGAATTCACCATCACTCTCAAAACCAAAAAAAGCCCTACAGCCTCTACTGTCCCTGCATTACAGGATTTCTTCTAGATAGACAGTACTTGCTTTTTGCCAAGAGGTGCTGAAATTTTACCTGCAGGAGTAGACAGAGAAAGCTGAATTCTAATTAGTTGTCTGTACATTCCTTTTTGCCACAGTTGTTGCTGTATCTGGACACAGCAGGCTTCCAGAGTGGTCCTTTTGTTCAGAATGCTGACAAAAAGTAGGTTCTTACATACAAATGCATTTTAAAGTTGTGTAATACATAGTAATAAAATATTAAGGGTGAAATACAGGGTGAGACGTGAAAAAAAGGTAAAACAAGAAAAAGTTATACCTGATAAACCTGTTTGATGAGAAGTAATCTTGACTGTAATAGTGAAAACAATTTCAAAATATACAGTACTAACCTAGTCTCCATTAATCTGTTGATTCTGTTCTGTTACTGTTTGGTTTAGTTTCCATTAAAGCTACCTCTATTTGCCGTTTAAATAAAAATTGTGCTCACATTTCAAAACATCACAATTCACCTACAAAGACATTAATCGGGAGAAAATCAATTTCTAAATAGAAATTTGACAAGATAGCCAGAGCAATTATAGTCAGGAAGAAGTGCATAACCCACACACAAATTCCAGTACCTTTCAAATTAAAAAGCTTCTTGAGGTATTCTAGCACAGTGTGAAAACATGAAAATCTTTCAGCCTTGGAAGAACAGACCTGTTTATATATTGTAACATTAACTGAGAGTGAATAGAATCCATGATACATTTTGAAAGTAACACATATTCAAGCTGAGGATGTACATTTCTGATACTTTCCAAAACTCCTCTCTCATATACAATGGAACTATTCTCTCTCTCTAATATTTACAGCCATCTAAAACAACAGAAAAAAGGTGAAAACTTTGAAGCTTCAGATCCATGCAGCAATATAAATTAAAACATTTCCAAAACCCTCAAGTCTACAATGATGACTTTCACACAATAGAAGACTACTCATTTAATTCAGAAACATCTAGATAGATCTGTTCTGTAACCTTTTTGGATTTTGCCTTTCCTAAAGCCTCAAGCCTTTCCCTCCATTCACACCATTTATCCTGAAAATACCTTATATTGCCTCCTAGAAATTTGGAAAATTAAATAGGAGAAAAATGCCACAAAACTGGAAGGCCATAAAAAAATCTGAGCCTTGCACTTTGGATTGCAGTAACACATTGAACAATATTTCAAAGTGCATATACATCAATTTCCTTCCAATCAGCTGACCCTTGATGCTGCATGAAAAATTAAAGCTTTAAATTATTTTTTCTTAAATATTGAGAATACAATAATATTCACCAGTTTTCCTTTTAAATAATCTATATGGCTTGGTTAAATTAAAAATACCAATAGAAAAGTTGTCCAGAAATGTTTATCTCCTTCCAGAAGAAGTATTGAAATCATCATGGAATTCTCAGTGAGGGGTTAGTTTACCTTGGGTTTTCTTTGTTCCTCATATTTTTATGTCTATATTGTTTTCAAAAAAAATATAGAAATAGATAATAAAGAATTAATTGGGAACTTTTGAGGAAGGAAATTGAAACCATCAGCCAGATATGAAAGCTGTTGAAATTAGTAACAGCCCAAGGCACAAGGAATGGACTACAATTCCCAGAAGATTACACGTAAAATGCAATACTTAAGTATTACTAACATGGCTGACACTTTGTTTTCCAGAGTTCATTCCTATTCCAATATTACAGAGATGCCACTTACAATTGTTATTCTGGTAGTTCACAATGGCACTTCCCATGTGTATCTGCTACATTGATTTTAAATAGATCAGAAAATGTCAGGAGCCAACAACTGGATAACCTACAATGGATAACCTAAAACCTCTTCACAAGCTGGTTGCTAATGAGGCAAGACTGTAGTTTGAACATTTATTTCAGAGGAAATGCTTTACTAAACCCCTTTGCGATAGTAGAAACAGTCAAATAGAGAATTTATCAGAATTAAAATACTCAAAACACTTAATCCACATGAGTTCCCTGAGGGGGCCAAAAGCAATATTAAAAACTAATTATGCTAACATAACACTAGAAAAAGAAATTACTGTCAAACTCTGACCAAGATGCCTTTCTGGTGACTTCAGAGATTTCATCTGAAACTCTTCTCACCTTTACTTGGTACTGTGTATTTTAAATTATTTCACTTATTGACCAGAGCTTCTCAGAGCTACTCATATTTCTGATCTGATTTCAAACACAGAAAAGAACCTGTTTATCCTCTACTTTCAGTTTTTCAACATCAAAAGAAAAACACCTCTAACAAAATTGTAGCATCCAAGGACACCGGTCCAATTGTTTACTTAGCGAATAAGTGTTTACCTTTACTGTAAAGCCTTGTAGTACTAAAGACAAAGAAGGGAGTACTATAAAACACAGGACATTTACTCACTGTTTCCACAACTCTAGGTTAATAGCAAATGAGATGTAGTCCAGCGTTAATAGTTATAATAGGAAATACTACTAACAGGCTATAAAGGTCTTCTTTAAGGGCAATTCCTCCTACCCTGGGGAGGAACAACCCCAGGTGTCAGCAGAGACTGAAGCTATAGGCAGGCAGAGCAGCTCTGTGGAGAAGGACCTGGGACTCCTGGTGGATCCCAAGCTGTCCGGGATCCAGCAGTGCCCCTGTGGCCAGGAGGGCCAATGGTACCCTGGGGTGCACCAGGAGGAGCACGGCCCGAAGGCTGAGGGAGCTGTGCCTCTGTTTGGCCCTGGTGAGGCACACCTGGAGTGCTGTGTCCTGTTCTGGGCTCCTCAGTAAAAGAGAGACAAGGAGCTCCTGGAGAGGGTCCAGCAGAGGGTCACAAAGATAATTTGGGGTCTGCAGCATCTCTCTTATGAGGAGAGACTGCAGGAGCTGGGCCTGTTTAGTCTGGAGAAGACTGAGAGGAGATCTCATTAGTAAACAGAAATATCTCAAAGGTGGGTGTCAGGAGGATGGTGCCAAACTTCTCAGTGTTGCCCAGCAACAGGAAGAGGATCCATGCTCATAAAATAAATACACAAGTTCCACATCAACATGAAGAAGAACTTCTTTACATGGAGGGTGGCAGAGCACTGAAACAGGCTGCACAGGGATATCATGGAGTCTCCCTCTCAGAAGACATGCAAAATCCACCTGGATGTGTTCCTGTATCACCTGCCCTAGGTGATCATTGGTTTGGCAGTGGGATTGGACTGGATGAACACCACAGGTCCCCTCCAACTCTAATAATTCTGTGATTTTCACCATACAGCAGGAAGGGGTATGCAACAGAGAAAACTTTCCATAAGTGTGCAAGATGGCATCATTGCAAACATCTGCTGAATATCTATACACTATTCATATCTATTAATCCAAACATCTGATGCACAGTACAGTGGTACTCATTCCATGAGACAGTAATCAGAGCTTCAGAGCTGCCCAGAGAAAATTTCTCTGTTTACTGATGTTGCTTGCAATATCCACAAATGCTGATGAATGTCAGGTAGTATTCACCCATGACTAAAGATATTATTTCATTTTCTCTCTTTTGAACATTACTGCATTATAGAAATATTCAGTCAGGTTTTACATTACTGATTTCTCATTGTCAACATGACAGATAACACTCTTCCAATAAATCTGCCATAATGAACCTGCACATCAGGCCACGCAAATAAACTTTCTGTAGTGCTGAAACATTACAGCTGGAATTAGCTACATGAAGCAAAACTGTTTTCAGGACACACAGCCTGTCCCTTGGTCACAGAACAGTGGCAGATGGAAGCGATCTCTAGACATGACCTCATCTAACACCCCGTGCTCAGGAGCAGTCATCTAGAGAAGGTGGTCCTGGACTGTATCCAGAAAGCTTTTGTTTGGCTTTGTTTTGCATTCTTTGGTTTGAACTGGGTTGGGTTTTATTCTCAAAGAATGGAGACTACCACCTCCCTGGAAACCTGTGCCAGTGCTCAGTAACAGCCACAGTAAAAAGGCTTTCCCTTTCTTTCAAGAAATATCTCCAGTGTTTCAATTTATGCCCACTGTGCCTTGTCACTGGGCACCACTGAGAACAGCCTGAATCCATCTTCTTTGCATCCTCCCTTCAGGTACTTATATACATTGATAAGATCCCTCTGAGGCTTCTCTCTTCCAGGCAGAACAGTCTCAACTCTCTTAGCCTATCCTTGTAGAAAGAGATGCTTCAGTGCCTTAATAATTTTCATGGCACTTCATTGGACTTCTTCCTGCATGTCAATACATCACCTGTAGTGGGAATCCTGGACATGGAAACAGATATGGCTTCACCAGTGCTGAGGAGATGTAAATGATCACTTCCATCAGTCTGTTGGCAAGACTCCTCTTTATGTAGCCCAGGATACTGTTAGCCCTTGGCTTCTTGCAGCCAGGGCACATTACTGAGTCATGTACAACCTGGTGTCTACCAGGACCCTCAGAGAAGTTTCTGCAGTTATTTTCCAGCTGGGCAGCTCCAGACCCAGGAACTGATGCCTGGTGTTATTCATCCTCAAGTGCAGAGCTTTACACTTCTCCTCACTGAATGTCTTGAACTTCTTGTCAGCCCTTTTCTAGAAGTTTCTCCAGGATGAGAGCGCAATCCCTGAATGAAAGCACAGTCTTCTAATACATCAACTGCTCCTGTCAGTTTTATGTCTCAACTATTCCTGCCAGTCTGATGTCATCAGGACACTTGCCGAAGGTACACTCTACCTCATCATCATGATAATAATTAGTTACTAATGAGTTACTAATGAAGATATTAAACAGGCTCAGACTCAGTGTTTTCCTCAGGGATCACCAATTCATACTGGCCTCGAATTAGACTTTGAGCAGCTGACCACCACACTCCGGGCCTGGCCACCCTTCCACCAGGCCAGGCATTTCAATATGGAAGCTTATCAAGCAGGTCAGCTGGTAACAAAAAGCTGTATCAGCTGGTTTTCAAATTCCTCCTGATGAAGCTGTACAAACAGCTTCCCACAATATTCTTGTCAGTGTGCCTAGAAATAGTATCCAGTGAGTAACATTTGCAGTCTACCAGTATTCAGGCATGAATTGCCTGGCATGAAAATGATTCACCATGATCAATCATTGCAAGG
>VWZN01003452.1:25595-65800 GCA_013396955.1 Regulus satrapa | reverse complement strand
TTTTGTGTTTTTTGGGGGGGGGGTTTTTTTTTTTTGTTTTTTTTTTTTTTTGACACTGGTTCCTTTTTCCTTCATCAGAAGCCCTTAAGTTGCCTTATTTCAAGTGAATTCAATACTTGCCACCTGTAGGGGTGCTCAACATCTATTCAAAATCAGGTTCAGAATTAAATGAGAGTGAAATAAATTAAGAAAATTCTGTGCCTAGTCTTCAGCTAATATGAATTTATACAGCTCAAGAAAAGTCAGTGAACTTGGATTATCTTGTTAAAAATGTATGAAAAATATCTAATGTCATTTTTATAATGCAATGATGTCAGAATCTAAAGATTAAGAATGCTTTGACTTTCAGAGCAAAAAGTCCACGAATGCAGTCTACACCTTGGAAAGCAACAGACTTCTTGTACAAATATAATAATGCAGCTTTTGAAGCATCCTATATTCCAAATTTATTCTAATATATTACCCAAAATATATATTTCAATTGGAAACACTGTAAAAGAAGAAATCTCTAGTAATAAGGAATAAGAAGATAATATCTTTTTCAGAGCAATTAAAGCACCTTGTAGTATCATCTGACCTACGTTATGTTTTCTATATAATGTATTTTACTGCATGATGATTACAACTGGTGGAAAAAAAAAAAAATTGGCACAGTCTCAAATGCCTGCATTTGAAACAGAAGCCAAGAATATAGATTAACAGTGGAAACATGTTCCTATTTTCATAATGTTTTTAACTAGAGTTTTCAACCAAAACGTTACAAAATTGTAGGGAATTTAAAGTACTGTTATAAATCTCAAAAGTGAAATGCCAACCTCCCTTTAAATGACAGGTTCCTAACCCATCTCCTCCCCTTTCACAAGCTTTTCACAACCTTTTTCACCTTCATGTTTGTGACTAATTAATACTGTCATCTTTCTACCAACTTCCACAAGATTCAGTCTATGTCAGCACCTAACCTTATGCTCTGTTGCTGCTTATAGATTAATTTACTTAGCCATCTGTCTGTTTTCTCTGCTCTAAGTATTTCCACATTGTGCAATATTTTAATAAGCAAAAGCAAATCTCAAATATAGCTTTAAACTATGAAAGATGCAATGATTTTTTTCTGGAAATTGTAGCTGGCTTCATGCAAACATCAATGGCATTATGAAGATCATCTCTCACTCCAGATAGAAGAGACTAATCAGCTTTTTATTATCCTTATACTTCTATTCTTATTTTCTTTACCTTATTATTCCTATATTTTTTCAGTCATATCCTGTCTTCCTCCTCCTGCTTCCACACAGGCTGACATACTACAGGAGAACTCTATTTAGAGAATATTAAGGAATGCTCAGTTATTCTATAAAAAAAAAAAAATCAAAACCACACAAATGTAATTTAGGCATGGGCAGCTAGGAAAATAACAAGTAATGTCACTCTCTGCTAGACGAGATTGTGTAGTACAGTCATTGTAGTACACAATTTTGTGTTGTACAGTCATTGTGTAGTACAATACATACAGAACTACAAAGCTCTGTCAGATGAAGCTCTCAGCTGCCTGATTTGAATGGGCCTAAATTCCAGACAGACACCGTGCAGAAGTTCATAATGGATGTATATAATATGTACCATGAATAGGAATAACCAGAAGGCACACATCTAGTGATAAAACAAAACAATGACACAGCTGGATCTCAGAAGCATACAGTTGTACGAAACTGCCTGTGAAAGCAAAAAACTTATTCTACATTGTCTTACTCCCATTTTCAATTGTGATTCAGTGTCCTTCATGTTGTGCTATACATTTTGTGAGACTAACAAGTTGTGTTCCAAACAAAGGAATAAAAATTCTGGGCTGAAACTAAGTATTCGTAAGTCTGTCACTGTTCATGTCCAATTGTGAATGCTTGTGAGACTTTCTAGATGGACTTGGTAAATCTGAAAATAGATTTTAGAACCACAACAGAAGAAAACAAATGCCTACAACTGCCTTAAGTTCTGCTAAATGAGGAAAATCCAGACTACACAGAGGATCAGATGCTACCACTCCTAGCTGATTGTTAGATAATGCCTGTGTAGATAATGAGAGAGGAAGGGTTGAAGGGCAACACTAGAAGAGAGGAGCACATTATCAAGGAGATAGATCATTAACTCACTTGGAAAATAGAGAAAAACTGTTTCTGATTTTATATAATAGAAATGAATCAGAGAAAGAATTGTATTGGAATATAAAAACAAAAGTTAATTCTGTGGAATTCAAGATTTCTAGCTTTGAGGGATATAAAAGCTTCATTTTTCAGGTTTATTTTTTGGAAGTATTTCACAATGTTCCCTTGGGAATCGGGACTGGAGCAGTCAGAGGAGGGAAGAGTTGTTCTGTAGGAAATCTGCCCCCGTGGTGGTTGGATATTTCTGTCTTTTATTGATTGCCTGCATGGTCCACTTTGGTGCATGGAATTATTTCATTTGTATCACTGGAAAGCAACTAAGCCTATGAAACCACTAATATTTTATAAGAAACACCCTGTTTCTAGGAACTTCTAGTTTAAACGTCTTTCTTCTGAATTCTGTTGTATGGATAGAATAATAAATTGTGGAAGAAAACACTCATCTTCTAAAATGCAATACATAAAACACAAGCTAATTATTTTATCATGTTTTTTCTTGCTATTTATTTAGAATTGAACCACAAAATAAGGTCTTAAGGGAACATTTTTGCAACATTAGGACATCTTTTTCCTGTGTTTTCATTTTAAAATACATAATATTACAAATTCTGAAGACTAAGGGAAAGATAAGATTCTGAATTTCGTCCATGCCCCAACTTCAAACCAAGCCTGGAATGCCCTCTCAGTAATTCCCACTTCTTATCAGAATCCAGTCTTTCATTCAGCAAAACCTACTTAAGACAGCTCAATGGGTTTTCTTCTTAAAGTTTCAAATGGAATATGACAGTAGGAGATTAGAACTGAGAAATAGTTGAATTCTGAATCCATCTTTCCCTTTGCCTGTATTTTTTCCCTTTCAATCGTTGTTGCAAATTCAATGGATGCAAATGAAATTCATCACTGTAGGAAAAAAAAGTATTTTGCAGCAAGCCTTCTAAAATGCTATGAATTTCATCTTTTTTGTTCCTTTCCAGGCAACAGTGTATTATGTTAACATTAAGATGTCCAGTCTGACCCTCCCCCCCTCCCCCTTAAAATTGTTTCAGTGGAAGAAATCTGTATTCTTCAAATAAAATGTCTTGACCTCCTCATAAATACATTTAGTCTTGAAAGTGTAATTATGGGAGAAGAAAGCTGAAATTAAATGCATTTTTGTTATTCTTTGTGCCCTTTATCAGGGTCTTAGTTCGATTTTAATGACATTTAGGAGGTGATTCATTACCAAGGCTTTCTGTTTGCCACTTACCTTCATTCTTAAGTACTTCCTTCTGAACTTGTATATCACATATTTTTTTAAATCTGATAAAGTGAATTATTTAGCTATTGCCTAAGTTTTACTTATTTCACCTTCCCAGCTTCTGTGCTGGAGGAAGTACTCATCAATCCTTTCCTGAGACAACACAGCCATGGTTTGTGTGAATTCATCCAGCTCAGACCCTTTGCCTCAAGTTTAAAAAAACAGAAAGTGTGCCACTTTGTGGTTCCACAGAGATGAGTGGTAAGGAAAATAGCTTCTATAACTACATCAAATTCTATTATGCCTTAAATTTTCTTTTAAAATGCACTTAACAGAAATATATAATTAATCCAGTTAATCCAAAATCCAAATTCTTCTTAATTGTAGTATTTCTGTTGTTTCATGGATTTTTACTACATTGTTTGCTGTTGCAGAATTAAAAATATTTAAGTATTTCCCCACCCTAAGAATAACACAACGAAATAAAAATAGCAAATCTAACTAGAGGCAAAGCTATATAATTAAGCTATTGAATGGGTTTACAGTATTATAGACTATTTCAGCTCTCCTGGACATTTAAAAAAAAAAAAAAAATTAAGTGTAGTTAATTGAAACTCTTAAAAANGGTTTGTGCAGCATGCTAATAATTAGTGTTTCCTGGAAAAGCACTAAGGCTGACTAAATTTTATGAAATCTTTAATTTAAGGCCTACTTGTATTTTCAGTTGTCATTTTAATTGATGAGGAGGAATTACTGAGAGAGTAGAAAATAACCTTTAATTTTTTTGAGAACCGTTTGCACTTAAACATTAAAGGTACTTTGAAGTATCAGCATTCCTACCATTTATGGCTTCCTTCTGAACAAGCGTATCTTATAATACCAATAATAAACACAAGAGCATTGAACATAACGTGAATTCTCAGGCAGGAGAACCTACAAAGTTTTTCATATTCATGACGCACCTAAAAACTTAACACTTGTCAGGGTGTTCTGCTAAAAGAAGTCTATTCATAAATTTTATTTGTTACACTCCTACCTTTACTCAGATTGAAGAACTGAAAAATGTGTGTGGTTTTGTTCTAGGTCTCTTTTTATAAAGAAATTTAGTAGATTCCAGTAATTGGAAAAGATGTATTATAAAAAAATAGAATTTTTTTTTATAGCCAGTGATTCTTTCATCAAGACTGATATTTAAGATATATATACTGAAACAGTCCCAGAGGTCAAATGCAAGTAAAGAACAACAAGAAGAGAAATATAAAGTAGTAGAATGAAAGTCCTTTGAGGACTGCTGATCTTAGTAAAAAAAACAAGAAAAATCAGGTTAGAATAAAGAATCAGGCAGGGACATTAGCCAAGGAGAATCTCCCTGTTAATTAGGAAATAAGCTGTCTTAATTAGTCATCCTGCAAAATACTGATTGTGGACCCAGCTTTCAGTTTCTTATCACTGGATGATTACCTTACTAATGTATAAATGGGTAATTTACTGCATATTTGAGAAACTGTAATTGAAAACTGACAGCTTATGTGTTATTAGTAATATTAAGCAAATAGAATATACATTCTATAATTAGCATAAAATATATTTTTTATGATTAAAGGATATATTACCATGATGTTCTTGATGATCAATTCTATAATAGACACTGCTGAATTTTGATTTAATTTTTATCATATTAAAATCAGTAAGCAACATTTTGGAGGTCATTAGTATTTGGATACATGCCAAGCAAACAGGAAAGAGATCACATGAACAATGGCTATTTCTCTGTATGTAAATAATAATATGGTCATCAGAAATTACTAGGTGAATACATTGTATTGATGAGAGAAAATATTAACTGATTTCTGCTAAGAATAAACCTGTGCTCCATGATTATTTCCTTCAGGGTTGTTCAGCTTAGGAAGTTTTCTTGAAGCCTTAAAGTTATCCTTCTTATACATGGTTCAATACAATCTTTTTGATTTTTTTAGTAGAAGAGGTGCATTTTCTATTTTGTGATAGGGACGGAATACATAAGCATTTGTGATTTCTTATTTTTAAGTAAACACTATAAAAGAAAATACCTTCTGCTGCAACATAAAGAAAAAAAAAAATCCATACTTCGATTTTTCCTCTAACTCAATGTGTGTTAGCAGAAATGTAATTTCACCACTTGGTACCTCAGTTTACAGTGAATAGAAAAAGACAATGATTTCCTCAAATGGTTGTTTAGAGGCCTAATTAGTTGCTCTTTGTATCATTCTGAGATCCTCAGAGGAAAGCAATTAGAGTGTGCATATGAAAAGTATTACTATCTAATTAATTTGTTATTGAAAAATGACATGATTATCTGACATATTCTGAATATAATTGCACCCATTACTATTTTTAAGGCTCCCTTTCAACTTGCATGGAATTTCACACCTGAGAAAGAAGAATGTTCTCCTAATTGAATCATCAGTTTCATGAATAATTCATCAGAAAGACTCTGCACAAAGCATTTTACTAGGCTTCATTTTTCCTTTTAGCCTAAGTTCCTTAGGCTTTCCATTTTCGCTTTCCACAAGGATCTATCTGCTGGGTGCACCACTTGGTAAATTAGGAACTGGCTGGATGGCCATATTCCAGTTTGGACTCCATGGCCAGGTGGAGTTCAATGATGAGTGGTATTCCTCGGGGGTCAGTATGGGCACCATGACAACATCTTTGAGATGACATGGAGCAGTGGGGCTGAGTTCTGGGAGAATTGACATCTTACTGTCTTCTGCTACATCACAGACACTTATTCCTTTCCTTACTACATGTGACTTTCTAATTTCATTACATTATTGTTTGCATCCTTTTGTTTAACTCTGAGGTTCTGACAGTACTAGAAGATCGGGCAGATAATTTTTAGTATTAAGTGTTTAGTAAATTTAGTATTTAGTAAACAAGTGGTTTTTCTATGGAAGAAATTATAATTACCTCCTATGCTAAAGGGGTATTATCAGTGATCTATGCATTTACTATAAGACTTTTTGTTCTGCAAAGTTTTTATAAAAATTTTCCTGAAGTAAGACATGAAGAGCATTTTGCATGACTGCATCTCAGGTGTGGTAGACATGTTCAGGCAATTAGCTCACTGCTCCTCTACTCCCAATCAATATTATGGCTACAGTCAAAAAGTCATTCCCAAAATAACAGAAAATAACTGTGGGTTTTTTCCCCCCACCATAGGTCACTATTTAAAGTGAGGCAATGCTGTAACTATGCAGATGCTTTGCCATTTCTATCCCCTGATGGCACATAGGAAAATAACAGCATTGAGACATGCTGAAAGGCAGGTCTGTGAGTTAAATAGCAGGAGCAAAATCTGGTGCCTGCATAACCTCCTTCAGTGCCTGTGAACTGTTATGGATATAAACTGAGTTATTTAAAAATATCAGGAAGTCACACATCATTATACAACATGTGAGATTTAGTGAGGATATTCTATATCGTTCTAGTCTAAAGCACTGTTAGAGATGACAATAGTACTAAGATGAAACAGGGTGGGGTCAGGCAGAATTTCCCCTCTTAAATAGAAATGTAAAATGTACCATCTATTCTCTATCTATGTTTCTGTGTTATTTCAAAGCATATGTACAGAAACATTGGAGAAAAACAAATTTAAAGACAAATTAATAGGAGCACATTAAGCAACTGCCTTTGGATATGAAGTATTTTAGAAGTAGTAATAATGCTGTATTTTCTTTTATAAATATCACCTATGACAATAAAAAGGCAGGATGATCAGAAGAATTGGTGGGAACTAACACTGTCTCTTTTCTACTACATTTCTGGTAGCACTCCTAATTACACAGGAGCTGATCAAGAGCAGGTCCTAGTTGTATTTAATCTTTGAACAAAGTTTCCATGTTCCAAAATACCATTGCTACTAAATGCAACAGAGGAGTTATTTGGCTAACAAAATACACTATGTGAGATTTTCCAGAAGAGAAAGATTTACATTCTTGCTATAAAAAACAGTAACAAAAATAACTGAATGTCCTGTGTCTATTCCTCTTAAACTCAATTTTGCTTGATTGTGTTAACATTTTCCTTATCAGAAAAAACTATATAAAACTGAGTATTCACATGAAGATTCTGTACTTCTATGAGAATCTCCTTGAAGAATAAGGTTAGGTCTCAAATGCCAACTTCTGCATATGTTTTACTAATTCCATTTTTTTTTCCCCCTCTCCAGGTCTGGAGAAAACCAATCCTACATTCATTAATTAGACAAGATTCAGATTAAAAAAAAAAGCTGGCCTTGTTCAGATTGTAACAGAAAATAAAAAATGAAGACATTCAGGTTCATGTCCATAATTCTGTCTGGCTAATGCTGAGACTTGAGTACCATTTTGACTGTTATATTAATTGTGGGACTTTTTTAAGGTGCAGTATAAAACTTATGAGGTACACAATCTAAAATGAAAACAAGTCTACTGGAAAAATGATGACTAATACAACACTGAGTTTTATCAGCTTACAGGCCAGGCTAATGAGAATTTTTTGCCCTTGAAGAACAGGAAGAATGCTGTGCCTTTTCTGATAAGACACATCACTTCTTTAACATCTCAGGAGGTTACTTTGGTCTACAGATTTTCTTTGTGTTTCCCAGATAGGATTATACATCACTAATCTCCTGGTATAATAGTGAAGACAGAAGTATTCAACTAGAGCAATCTAACAGGTATTATGTTGTTAAGCAGCCTTCTACCTATGTAATAAATTTACATTGTGAAAACATCTTCAAAGGCATATGCCTTAAAAGAACCTGTGAGAGGGCTAGATGGAACTAAAACCAAGATGTTAAACATTAGCTAAACATATATTACTGCTCTAAAGTATCCAAATACCAATATCTCAATGTAAATAAGAAATTATATTTAGTGATTCACATATGCTTCATAACTTCTTAGCTTATTATGGAATGCCACACTGATCTACCACCTCTGATATTACTTCAAGTTTTACTGCTTCCTTTGCATTAAGGCTGCAGCATTACTTCAAATTACTTTCCTAACTACATTTGGTATTTCATAAATTCAGAAGACAGTTAAAAGAGAGAAGTTTAACAAAGCATAAACTCAAGTGTCTTTGATAATGAAATTATTTCTAAGTTCTTGCCCGTAGAGCAGTCTGAAAAAGTGTGGCAATTTTTTTTTTCAAAAAACCAAGGAGCAACAACANCTTTCATATGTGGTACTGTTGCTCTGCCTATTTTTAATTTTTGAAACAATTCTTATTAGAAAATTTAAATTTGTTCAACTACATGGATAAGGGATGTGATTGATTAAATTGTGGAAATCTGGGTATGAAATTTTGGGGTTTTGTCTTACTTGCACCCATGTTAATCAATGACCACCTGAGATGCATTTGGGCCATGGGCTATGACTTGGATTTACTTCCTCTGACCTCTCAGACACACTCACCATCCTTGTTCTTCACTGAATATGTCTAAAAGGAATTCTCTTCTGTTAATATTCACTACTTTGAAATACAGTTTGTCATGCACACCATTTTTAAAGCACTTAAGCACATTCTACTCCTAGTACTTGAAGTTTTTTCACAAAATAAGCCTGTAACATAAATTAGGAACTGATACAGTTGCTTTGGTGTGAAGTTGTTTTATTTTGTCATTTTTTATATCATGCATAAGTACAATATAATTTCCTAAGCAGAATTGGTATAGTTAATATCAAATATATATAACATGAAAACTTGGTCACAAAAGTTATAATTTTTTCTGCAATGTTTAAAACATAAAATGTGCAGAATGCAAAAGAATAAGTTTTGTTTCTGATTGGCATATGCAATGTGAATATATGAAAGTTCATTAGTTTGCTGAATTTTGATACTACTTTCATCTCAGAATTAATTTGTCATAGCTAGGGAATTAACAGCATTTTGATAAAATAGAATTAATGCCAAAAGAGCAAAAGACAGCAAGGAAACTGACACTTGGAACAGAATACAGAAAGTGAAGCTGCTAATTGCAATCTCACCAACAGATATTTCATATTTTATTACTAAGCATTATCTTAATTTCAATTAATAACACTATGCTGCTGAACTCAGTAGTAGAAAATTAATACATTAAAATGATTTGGTTAAAATGCAATAATTATAATTTCACAAAATTTTATTACAGTAAGCTTCGTTTCAGCAGATCCCCCAAAACCTCACCAGAATCATATAAGTAAGAATCAAATATTTGAACTTCAAACAAGAATTATTCTGTCATGAGGCACCTATAATGTAAAGCATGATGGAATAGACAATGTTTTTTTATTAGAAAAAAAAATCTTGAAAATATTAGGTCATACATAAGTATGGAATAGATATTCATTTTAGACTGTACTGTAAACCCATGGGAGTACACCCCCTTAATTAGGATTGGCCCTGGTCCACCAAGCAAGCAGAATTTAAAGCTGTAAGCAAATTTCAGTGTTACAGTGAATATTTTAAAGAGTAAAACTCATCACTCTTCCTGTAAAACTACCAAGGACAAAATATAACTTACAAGTATTTGACAAAGTATGTGCAGCTAAGAACAATTAACTGAACAGAGGAGGAGACACTTGTCTTCTACCCTTCTTTTCAGTGCAGAATAGAAACTGTATCTACAGTAACAGCTGGTCAGCTCCAAAACCATATAAAAGAGCAACACTTGATTTCAACTCTAAAAATAACACTCATAGATTAATTTGCTTAAAAATTAGGAAAATGTTTTAGAAAATTAATATGGAAGTATTCACCTTAAAAATATAATATAGACATGATAAAGATATTTTAATTTCCCTGAATTTAATTGGCTTTAATTAATATTAAATTTGAAGCTATGGCATATGAGTCTGAAAGAGGGGAATTCAACTTCTACAAGACAGTTGTTGTTCAAGACAATTCAAAATTGAGAATTTCAATTATGAGTAGCAAACAATCAGCTTTAAAGGACATAACATACTGACAAATTACATTACTATATATGATGAACAACAATTCACAATATGTGAAATAAGTTAAAATGTGAAATAAATGGAAAAACAAAAAGGGAATATTGGAGAGCAACCTTTATTCTCAAGCTATGCCATTTCCATTCACAGCTGATGAAAATTATAGCATGTTGGGGGTTGGTTTCTCGTTCTATCTTATCTGTAGAATTTTTTACCATTGTTCTCCTAGGAACGCTAATGTGGGTACTTAAGAAAAAAACAAAGAGTCTGGGCCAAGGCAGACAAAACATAGGGGAGGACATGGTGACTCACTGGGCAGATGGGAGGGGAGAGGGGGTGTTTCTCGGAGAAACGTGGACTGTGGTTTTTGGGGCGGTCTCTCGCTCTCGGGTTTTGGCCTGGGAACTTGGGAGCAGAGCTCTCTCTGCCTCACTTGGAGCTGCCG
This sequence comes from Regulus satrapa, assembly GCA_013396955.1. Taxonomy (NCBI): domain Eukaryota; kingdom Metazoa; phylum Chordata; class Aves; order Passeriformes; family Regulidae; genus Regulus; species Regulus satrapa. Next base: position 55,003 of record VWZN01003452.1, on the reverse strand, counting down.
TGGCCGCTGCATCCCATCGCTTCTCCAGCACTCATCCGGGGTTTTCCCCAGTTTTTCGACACTCCGGANAATCTCTATTTTTCCCAAGAGAGACTTTAGCAGATACCTGTTGTCCAAAACCACGACATAGCAACATTTGTAAATCCAAAGTTAAAGGAATTAAATTGAAATGCTATAGCGGGATATGCTATGGTGGATACCTCTATGAACAATACTATTTTCACATAAAAATGATGGGAAACTTATTACTTATGATTGAGATGTAGCCAAACAGTCTGAAACAATACCACAGAACTCAAATTAGATATGCAAAAATCATCAAGTGAGATATGCAACAAAATGTAGAGAAACTTCAGAGGACATATGGAAGATATTTTAGTAGTCACCTTGAGAAGTCCACTGAATATTGCATTGATCATACTTTCTAGAAAATTAAAACAGAAGAACCAACTAAGTCTTCTAAAATAAATTAAATGCTTGTTTTATAGTCAGAGAAAAGCAAAACAATAAAACATAGCCTGGAGTAGCAGTTAGTAATTTCCTCACTGAAAAGAGTGGTTACCTGGAGCTCCCAAAACTCCAATTCCTCATAAAATCTGAAAGCAAGTTAGACTCTATTAAAGAGAGAACTCAAGAATAACCTCAGTTTAATTCCTCAGCTCCAAATATGCAATCTCAATTGCATTCTTCCAAATTCATAGAAAAAACTCCTCAGCTAGAAGGTCTAGATAAAAATTTCAATGTCTTGAACCCTAATAGCTTGCACCGTAGGAGGTAACTAGTGCTTGTTGATGTCATGTACATGCTATCATGGCATCATTCCCAAATGCACTCCATGATGCACAGGTTTAAAGAAATTATGAATGCTAGAAGAGCTTGTAACATTGATTGGCTATCAATACTTGTTGCAAGAGTACCAGGAGACTGCAACAAAGGAACCAGTGATGCAGTTTTCTTTTGAAGACTGGGAGTACGTTAAGTTTTCAAAGCATTTCAGATTAAACCTCAGCTCCATTAAAATCAGCAGAGAAAGTTTGCAATAGCTTCAGTGGGACTAAGTACACCGTTGTTTAAGCATTTAATTTATTGTTTTTGACCAATACATAGCAGAGGTGCCTGTTTTCATGCTTCTGTACTTAAAGCCATGCCAAAAAACATAGTCTTGCCCTTTCAGCACTCTCCACTCACTGAAATCCTTATCACATAAGCAGCAGCTTGTTTTCCAGAAGAATGTGACTGGACATGAAAGAAATAATATAAAGATGTTTTTATGGTTCACCTAAAACTGTTTAAAAGCAGAAGATATTTTTTGCTATATATTGTAAAATCGCTCTGCGCACTATGTACGCTTATATATGAAGAACTGTGATGGTCATTAGTGGATAATGAGCAATCCTATACAGCAATCCCAATAGTATGCTTAATGTGTGTTTCATGGATAAGCTATTTCAGGTTTTATTTGCAGAATATTTGCCAACATTTTTCTTAAGAAACAGGACAAAATCTCCTGTGTAGTTAAGGTTGCTACTATTTCCTGGGTAATATAAGCAGTGAAGATGCTGGCTGTCACTTTGAGACAAAAGTTAGGTTTCCATCATTTTGTAAAATAATGTTCTTATTCCTTGCTTTGACATTTTTGAATAAAGCACTTCAATAAAACAAATCTCCTGGTTTTATTTGTTTATTGTTAGAGGAGATTTAAAAAGCCCTCTTCAATGTGTAGAGATGACACCTACCACAAAATTGGATAAAATAGTGAAAAGGGTAAACAAAGGAGAGCAAGAAAACCCTTCTTGAAAGTTTTTACTATCTATGGGAGTCTAGATAGATCAATAAAGTGCCTGAATAGATAACCTCTCATGATCTCCAGAAACACACTTGTAATTTATTAAAAATTATTTCACTAGAAGACTGAGTCAGTTGTTTTATTATGCCCAGGAGTCATTAATAAAATAATAAACAAGAACACCAACGGCCCAGTTGAGACAAAACCTGCTCCAGAAAACTTTTGTGACAGCTAAAATCATTAAATGGCTTGGCTAGAAATGGATCTTTATGACCATCTAATCCAACACAAAACATGGTTGCAAAATTTTAAAAAAGGTTGCTGCTAGTTTCAGCAAAACCTAATTAAGCCAGCCACAGTCAGTTCTGAAAATTTCAGAAAACTTTTACTAACATTCTGTCTTAGGAAACTGATTAATATCGATACTTTTAAAAATCCAAGGTATTCAGTCTCAAATAAAAAGTAATTAGCTATAAATGGCATGCTTTCTATGGTTTGAAGTCTGAGGCATTATACTGATATCTCTATTCCTATTTAAGCTTCTGATAAACAGAATTTATTTTCAGAGAAAAGCCAGCAGTAGAAATTCCTATGCCAGATGTACTTAAAAGATCAAAAAATTAAATTATTTCTCTTTTTATTCAAGTGATTCACTTTAAAAAAATTACATGAAGAGTTAGAGAATGTAAATTAATTTATTTTTCCAGGGTGACAGGGCAAATTTTTGTGATAATTTAAAGCACTTGCTAAGCCTTCCAGTTCTTAGCCTTCTGGTCCTAAACATAATCAATACTAAAGTGTTTCCCAAGAAGCCTGAAGTCTAATAAACTTTTCCATTCATGGGGTATACAATTAGCTTTTAATTCTTGATTCCCGGATCAACCGGAGAACCACATTTTTTAGCATAACTTTAAGAGGCACTTAAGGGACCATATTACCTTTTTTCATTTTAGTTATTTTACACATTCAAGTTTCTCTTACCAAAGAACATAGACAAATTAGGTTTACTTACATCTCAAAGGAAGAGTTCAAGAAAAATAGTAAAGAGCCTCTTAGCATAATGGCTAAAAGCTACATTTATTATATATACTTGAATTCTCACCTATCATACCAATATGCATGTTGGAAGGAGGACCCTGAGGATGGCAAAGGATCTGGAGGGGAAGCCATAAGCAGAGTGGCTGAGGCCACTTGTTCAGTTCAGCCTGAAGAAGAGACAGATCTCATTGCAGTCTGCAACTTCCTTGTGAGGGGAAGAGGAGGAGTAGGCACTGATCTCTGTGCTGTCCAGTCACTCTGTGGTGACCAGTGACAGGACCCGAGGAAGCAGCATGAACTTGAGCCAGGAAGGTTTAGGCTGCAGATCAGGAAAAGGTTTTTCACCCAGAGATGTTTGGGTACTGGAACAGACTCCCCAGGGAAGTGGTCACAGCACCAAGCCCAAGTTCACCAAGCTTTTGGACAGTGCTCTCATGCACATGGTGGGATTATGCGGGTATTCTGTGCATGGCCAGGAGTTGGATGTGATGATGCTCTTGGGTCCCTTCCAGCTCAGAGCACTCTTTGATGATACAGGCATATTAGGTAACTAACCCTATTCCCCCACACCATATATTTTATTAGCATAGCCAAGTCTTAAACTTATTTTTTGACCTTTCTGGTTGTAAAGTTAGAAGATGGGAATGAATACACACTCAGGAATAAAACCAAAGTTGATGAAAGAAAAAACCTTTTATTACCTTTTACCACAACCTGTTTACTTTGCCATAAAGTAGAAAATATAGATGACAGCCAATACTATTCAGTGTAGAGAATGAAGACTGTTTAGTTAAAAACATGTTTCTTGATTATTTACGTTTCAGCCAAGAGCAGAAAACAAATTAGGTTGCAGATTTAAGCAAAGAAAGACAATAAGCCAAACTAGTATTTCTCTCCTCCTTCCCCTTTGATCTTATTTTTTTCATGTTTCATCCACTAGCAGCCAAATATAAGGAAAAAAGTCACAAATTCAACTTATTATTAGAAACACTAATATGCATCAGAGATTAAGAGGAAAAACTTATTGGTTTAGTGCATAAAGCCAAAAAGCAGAATGAAGAAGATGCATTTGTCGGATATCTTGATTTGCAGTAATTTATCAAATTTCACAGAGCTATTCCACTATTCCTATATTTTCTCACTCTTTAAATACATTAACACCAGGGAATTTTAATTTCTTGTTCCTTCTGCACTTCTCCTCTGAAAGTTATTCAGAGTTGTGATTATGCAAAGCTGTCCTCAGGCTATATCAAGTGTCTCTGCACAAGCTGGACAAGTGTATATCCCAACCTGTCCTACTTGTTAGGTTCAGTGCACTATTTAGATGCTTTCTTCGTTGGTTGAATATGAAGTGTTCAGTCAATAATTCAAGAAAAGACATATCTGCATCTCTCTGCAGTCTCATACCTGTGTCCTTCAAAAGTTGAGATCATATTTCAATACTGTCCCAACAGGAGCCTAAATTCCCTTTGCAACTGCATTATTTCTCATGTGTGCTCCACATGCTATCAACCAACATAATCAAAATGAGAAATCATCTGAAGTTTAAGTGATCTGTAAATGTCTTCAAAACACAATCAAACAACATTAGCTCAGAGGACAGTGTTTCACACATGAGGCGTTAAGAACATAGAGCTAATTTTGAAAATGCATATTTGACAGCTGCCAATATAAGAAGTCATAATTCAGCCCACAGGTTTCATAGCTGCCATTCTGGTATCAATCCCAGTAATAAGAGAAAGAGGATGGAAGCACAATTCAAAGTCATTCAGTTATGATCTGTGATTAGTAGCCTAAAATGTGTCTGATTTGTCTCTCTCCTATCATAAAATGAATAGAAATAAACAGGATTTTTCTGACTAAACTGATCTTTTGTCACAAAACTCATTTGCCAACCAGAAGCATTTTGCAAAAAACAGATTGGTTTTGATTAATTACTGAGTAAATGTAGAGAGGCTGAGAATAACAAACTGCCTGATTTCTTGTCTGCTCACCTTTGGGGCTCCCAGAATTCAAGGACATTTTGAGAAATCAAACACTTTAAGCATATGTCTTCAAAAACAAACATGGTTTTGGTAGTTGCAAAGACATGGATTAAGAGAGAGGAGGAGGAAAAAAAAAATCCTCCTAAATATAAAGAATAAGTGAAACATTAAACAAATCATATATATCATACAGGATGATTATCGGAGTTTTGCATGCAATTAGAAGTGCTTTCACTGAATTCAGACCAGTCAGGGATATTCTAGAAGTACCAAATCTGTACTTTGTGATAAATCCTCTGAGACCTCTCTGGAGGTTAACTGTGTTTCCTTTTATGTGGGTAGATAGTGCCAAGTTCATGGCACACAGTGCTCATCTAAGAGCTCTCCACATATAAAGTATTCAAGCTACCCTTACAAGTGCCATTGTTCTAAACAGCCCTGCAGGGTTTCTAGGTACACAAGATTATATAAAGGGCCTGAATGTCTCAGCCAAGGAACATCTGTTCCAGCACAAGCCAAGACACAACTGCCCTCATGTAAAAATGTTCATTCTGCATTGATATTGTCACAAGAAACTTCGAGGAAAAACCTTGCCACTAATTAATTATTTATTTTTACTTTACTTAGTGGGGAAAAGCTGTCAAGACTATAGCAAGTAGTGACAGCAGATAATTGCTACACAGACATTTGCTTCTAGCAAAATACATGTCGCTAGGAATAATAATAATCTTCCAATCCATCAAATATTTGCTGGGAAATACACTTTAAATTTATCACACCTCCTGACCTGGCATAGCAGCCCTCTTTTTGGGGGTGGAAGATGCTCTCATCTAAATAACAAAGCAAAAGGGGTTCCAATACATTCTTCTGCCATTTCAGTTAGCTTAACTCTGAGAGCAGTAAGCTTCAAGTTCTTCTTCCTTCTGCATGGCTGGCTAACTCCCACCTGGCCCTTACCCAGCCACCTCACCCTGCCTGTCCCCCACACAGCATCTTACCTTACCTATCCCTTGGAGGAGTGTGCATCCCTTCCTCCTTAAAGCATGACCAGCAGACTCCTCCTAGCTACCTCACCCATCCTTTTATCACTCCCCTCGTTGTTGGGCAGGTACAGCTGTCTCCACTTTGATAATCAGCACAGCTGCAGTTTGTCAGGCTGCTCACAATCCACTCTCCTACACTGACCATAAGTAAAAAGTTGCTTGCTGAGAAGACACTATGGTTTGCTTCTACCTAGTGACAGATGAGAACTCCAGCAATCAAAGAGTGGCTTGTCTTACATGGCATATCTACATATTCACACCTTGCACTATCGTCTACCCACAGTGAGCAGTCTAAAAGGAAACACTGAAACAGGCTTATATATATATATATATATATATATATATATATAAGCTGCAGAAAAGCTCAGCTCTGATCTGATCATTCACAATCTAAAATTACAGCTCCAAGGATAGAGTATTTCTTTGATAGTGTTACTTCCACTGACACAGATTAGAGAGGGTCAAAGTTAAAACCAGATGAGCAAAAAATAGAAAATTATAAGTCTGTCCAAACTAGCCAGTTCAAGTGAGAATTAGAGCTAAATACTCAAAAGATGAGAAAGGCAATTAGCTTATACAAAGCACTTCCTTTCAGTGCTAAATTTTCTGTTATTTCACATTTTTATTAACTAAATTAGCTAAAATGTATTAAATGGTAAATTCACCATTTCTCAAAATACATCATATAACTGATATCCTAGTTAACGTCACATTTCCTTTTTGTTTTAATTCTTATTTTTCTACCTTTTACTCCTTTTGTTGCACTGAAACAATTCTTATCCAAAAATGGTGGTGCATCTATCTACTTACCATCCTCTACTGCTCACCTCTCTATAATTTCATCTTTACTTATATTTCTTAACACTTCTTACCACTTTTATAGCTTACTTAGAAACAGCTTAGTTTGCCACTGCAATTCTGAACTTTATTAATAGAGACATTTTAGAGAGAAACTTGCAACTCTATCTTTTTCACAGAAGTATTCAAGAGAACAATCATGTTCTGTGCATAATTCGCATAAACGTTTAATGCTAGTTTACACTGCTTCTGATTACGTTTCATAAAATCTCTCCCTGTGAGTAAATATTGATATTATCTCCCCAAGTTTTTTTCTTTTGCCTTTATTCTGTCAAATAGTAGGGAAAAGTAGAAGGGCAAAGAACATTTTTTCACCTGTAGTGGATCTATGTATTTGTTGCAAAGCCCACACATTGTGCTGCTGAGCTGAGTTTGGCCAGAATTAACCCAGGAGAGAGAAAGACTTCTCTCTGTGCCAAAATCCTGCAGAAAAGTCATTGACACATAGCCACTCTGTAGAGAAACTCCCTGTGTTGTTGTGCCAGGCACTTAATATTTAGCTTTAATGTTTTATTTCTAAAGCACAAAATGTGATTTCACTCAGCAGGAACAGTACTATATCATGCTAATTATTTTTAGTGTTATCTACCCTAAGTAATCCAAAGAATTCCTAAATACATGTGACAGAAAGTCAGATTAAATATGGTCTTGTAATGAAAAAGAGATGTGTTATGATTAAATGTGTTACAGTTTACTTAACAGTTTCAAAATGTCAAACAATCACCAGCTACTGCAGGAACCCAGGGAGAGATTTTCACAAAGAGTTGATGGAATTTCATTGCATCTTAACACTAACTGACTCTCTTACCCTAAGGCCACCCATGGAGCTGCCAGCAGGGCAGATGAAAAACTGTTTAAAATCCTGGTAACTAACCTGGTGAGCATTCTGAGAAAACCAATTTTAATTCTTTCAAAGCCCTGAGGCACTTCAGAGTCTGTAGTACAGGTAGACACTTAATATTTAACAATCAATTTAACCATTCCTCTAAAAGGATTTTCTTTATGGGCCCCAGGAGTTACTTGCATAAGGGCTACCAGATCTCTTAGGTGAAGTGTTCATAGACCTGGAAATGGGACAGATATAAGTGTGATTCCTGTGACTTAACCACCCACAGAGCATTCACAGGTAGTTTTTATCATAAAAAAATGTATTCTGAGATGTACTTCCAAGGATGACATTGGATACAATAGACTGGATGCTAGGGAAAATGTCTTCACTGACAGGACGGTCAAAACATTGGAACAGGCTACCCAGGGAAGTGGTTCACATTCCTGGAGGTATTTAAAAGGTGTGTATCTTTGGTATCTAGGTATCTAGGGACATGGTTTAGCGGTGAAGTTAGCAGTGTTGTTAAGGTAATGATTGTAGTCAATGGTTTTAAGGATCTCTTTCAACCTTAGTTATTCTAAGATACTATAACCTATTTTAAAAATCACTTAGAATTGTGTAACAAGAAAGCACATCTCCTGCAAACTTTTCTTGAAACTTTCCAGGTGTGGTTATTCAAGTCTGCAAGAACATAAAAGCAGTCCAGAGGGCAAAACATTCCAAGTCCATTTATAACTGTTTCAGTCAAAACACATATGTACTTGTTGGTTAAATCTTTGAAACAGAGGTATGTTTCAAATAAGGGTGGTAGGTTTCTGGTTACACTCAAAATTCTGTTAAGATTTTCCATTAAAATCCCAGCTGAGGGAATATCATTCTGGATTGGGAAAAATAACTGCAAATACAAAATTTTCATTCTATGGCTGCTGTAGTCAGGTGAGACTTGGCAGTCACACTAAAATTAGATTCAAAATTTGCTTTTTACCCAAAGTGTTTATTACACAGTGTNTAAAACTTAAAATTGCAAATTTTCCTCTACCAACAAATGAGTAACATTAAAAGAACTTGTTATGTGTGAACATGCATAAGACTACTTTTCTTGACATTTTGTGCTCTTGTAATTTAGACTCACATGAAAGGAAAAGACATTGACAGGTGATAAAGTTGTTGCTTGCCATTCCTAGTAAAATTTGATGATTATAAAGCAGTTGTGGATCCTCTCATTATTTTGCTTTTCTGCTTTTTAGATTAATCATTCATTACTTTGAAAATATCCAGTCCCTCCTATCAGATTCTGTCATGGTCAATATTCCATTTCAGTTTTCTGCTAAGTGGAATTGCTGTGGCTGACAATGTTTCACTAGTGAAATGCAGTAATTAAATAAGTTTCCTTATGAATTGCTTTCCTCTTCTGTAGGTTTTTTCAGAAAGTGATTTTTTTTTTTCTTTCAGTTCACTGAAAAGTGAACTGAAAGTCCACTGCAAGTAATAGGAGCTCCTGCTCTTATGTCTAACTTATTTTACTTCCTAATAACTAAATACTTCCTGGCAATTCTTAGAAGATCAGGTATGCGATATCAGGCACAGAAACTGATACAAGGGATACCTCATTAGGTGTTCTCACAAACATTGAAAAAAAAAATTATTTTATTTCTGTAAGATTGTTTCAGAAAATCATCATAGTAGGCTAAAACTTTAGATTTGTTTCAGCCAACTCTGATTCAAGAGGAAATTTTGTGAAATTTTTCTGTATACTGATAAAACAGAATCTTGTCCAATTATAAGGAATCCATAGCTGATGGTACACTGGATTAACTCTTTTCTTAGTGTAAAAGTTTCTATTCCATCCTATATTTGAATATGAAACATCTAGAGTTAAAGCAAGAAACTTGGTGCTCTAGATTAAAATTATGAGATCCTAACCTTGTGCATTAAGCAAATGAGGGAAGGTATGATGAATTCTCAAGAGAGGATACATTCACATGGAGGTTCTCTAACTATGAGACAGATTAATGCAATTTCCCAGCCCACTGAAATGGAATATTACACTTAATATCTGCATGAAGCAGCATATGTAATAATGATATTAAACACTGTTGAGATCACAGTTAACAGTTGTAAAAAGACTTCTATTTTATATTGAAGTTTATATTGGATTTTGATAGCAATATGCATTCAGATTCTACCACGATGGTTATCAAAAGGAAAAAGGTCAGGGGAACACAAATCAATCATGGATTTACTTGGCATAACTGCTATTATTTGTTTATAGGACTCCAAAAATAATTTGGGGGATTTTTGGAGGGTTTGGGGAAGTTGGGTGTCATTAAAGTTAGAGTCCATACAGTTCTTTGGGTGCAGAACTGAAACATAAGTGTCAAATTCATGGAGCTAAGGAGTGATTAAAAGGGCCAGATGACAATCTACAAAACAACACATAAGGGCATGACTTCAGAAGGTCCAAATACTTACCAAATGTCACCTTCAAATATTTCCAAAAGTTATTTAGATCTCAATATCACATTCTCCTCTCCTAAGTTGACTAGGAATGGGATATCAGTGCTTCTGTATCATTAGAAATTATGAGAATGCTTATAATTGAGAATGCTTATGATAAAAAATAAGAAAACATTTGAATTTTCTTGTGTCAAGAAAGAACATCACTCAGAGAAACTCCAGGTATATCAAACATGCATAGCAAGATTGTGTGTCTTTATAAAGAGCATGTATAATCTCATATATACTTCATGATCCACAATATGAGTAATACTACTTCTGATAATTCAAAATGGAAGGCTGACCTTGAAATAGGACTTGAAATCAGCAATGCCTTTTCTTGCTAATACGAAAGACAGTGGGAAGTCACGTTCAGAGAAATTGGAATGCATCCAAAAAAATAACGCTTCTGCAAGAAGCTGTCACAGAACTACTGTTTTTACAGAGGAAATCTGGAAATCTTTAGATTTATACAAAGTAACATGGTTGTCACAGATTTTTGTAAAGTGATAAATGCTTTCAACTATTCAGGGATTGGAGGAATATGTAAGGACAGCTAACTCCTTACCAAAAAGGTAAAAGTAAGTATCAAAGAATTCATTATAAATATGAAAAGAAAGGATGAAACTAACACTAGCGGTTTCCTTGAAGACAAAGACTATATATTGTAACATAGTCTACATGCAGTTTTTAGGAAAAAAAATATAGATATGATCCCAACAATGAGTCCACTGTGCTTGATCTAGATTTTGTCAAAGAGAATTTGGACACACAGTGTGTCACTCATGAGTAGACTGATTTTTGTATATTCTAAGCCAAAGTTATTTTACAGGAGATCAAAAAGGGGCATCTAATTTGTTTTTAATTTTTAAAAAATGTTTTAATTTGTTATATACTTCAGGGAAGTCTATTTAACATAGAATAAAAGCCAAAGAACTTTTACCTTGAAGACTTATTAATAAATTTAAAAGCTATTCATAACATTATTGTGCATTACTATCCCAGAGAGAAGATATCTTATAATTTAAAATAAGGGGAGGCAACCCATTAAGATCCATTTTCCTATAATTCCTATTACTTATGCCTTTTTTGAGCAGTAGATGAAAGCTTTGATCATTGGTTTTTGGTTTGCCATTGAAAATGTCTAGAAGAGTACTCTGTTCCCAAACCTTTAGGAATAGTAAAAATGACAATAAGTGAGCATTTAAAGATATGTAGTCCTTCAGACAACTACAAATATTTGACCTGTCTGTAATACACAGAAAATGCTGGAGCAGTCATGGTGCATGCAAAGGACTTGGTTCTTGCGGGCCTTACACCACAACATAACATACACTGATGTATTCATCAGTACATGCTAAAATGCTTTACAATTGCTTATGTGAGCAAATTTTCAACAAGTTTACATTCATGTATTTTTATGAACAGAACAATAATGTTGATATTGTTTCTGTAGTGTATGGATGGAAAGTAAAATTTCAGATATACAGAACTTCTGAAAATGTAGCAAATAAGCTACATGACTATCAGCAGTTCAATGCCCTGTGCAGTTACTGCAATTTGTAAAAATCTTATCTAAATTGCCAGATCTTCTGTGATGTCCCTTAGAAAAAAAGGCATATCTCCACTGTACTTCTGCTCCACAGCACTACCTCCTCTGTTTTTGCAGATATGTACAATATGTGTTTCGTATTTTCAGACTGACTTGCACTTTTGTTGGGCTCTTGGCTTTGAGTTAAATGTATCTGTCATGGATTGATACTTTAAAAGGTTTTGTTGAGATTTTACTCAATCCTGGGAACACCTTATCTCCAGTGGAGGTCCCCTTGTGTACAAGTGCATAAGAAATAAGTAGGTTCTAAAATTTGAACCAAACCTCTCTAAGGCATTATTATTTCAAGCAAACATTTGAATCCAAACACCAAAGCAAAACACCAATGATAAATGCATTAATTTATAAACACTCAGTGCTCCTATATAAGATAAATTGTTACTCCCTCCACAAGTCTAATGAATTACATTTATTATGTGTTTTCAATTTAAGAAATGTCCTTTCTTTTTGTCACACTAGGCCTTTGATACTTATGACTAAGCCACAGCAATGCACAAATTTGCTCTTTCTAGGTTTGCTCATTATAACTCTCCTGAAACTGCTGATCCCAGAAAAAAAAAATCCATTGATTCATTGTACCATGGAAGGAAAGCACAAATATATAAGAATACATTTTCAAATGAACAAATTGATGTCTGAATGTGATAAAGTAGTTCAAAGCAACATTCTGCCATTTTAAACAATACTAGTGAGAAGCAAAAGAGATATACAAATACATCCAGGAAAGCTATACCATTGGTGCCAGTTTCCTCTACAGCTTTTAAAAGCATTCTGCAAAAACATCTCAAACTTGGTACTGTTATAAGTCTGGGATTATTTTCTAGATTTTGTTGGTTTTTTGGGTTGGTTTTTTTTGTTGTTGTTGTATTTTTAATAATAGAAGAATTGTTTTAAACCAATTTGGAGTGCTCGGCTATGTGCTATGGTAAAGTGGAATTATTATAAAGTGAGCATGAATACAAGTGGTTGCAGTATAAAATGGAGGTTAAAAGAGCTCTCTGATGGGTTGGTTAAGATTTCAAGTGGTAATTCTCCTGTGTTATCTATTTGTATCCAGATAACTGCATGGATTTTCTGGGATATTAAGATAATTCTCAGGTGTACTGTTTTTTTCTCTAAGAATGGTGGTTCAAGTAACAGTTTAAAATGCTATGCAAATAGTTAGAAAGATGTAATCATTCTGATCCAGAAAAGAAGCAGAATAAGTATAAGAGATTTCTAAAGGGAATTGGCAACACTGGCTTCTCTCCAGTGATTTTCTCTCTCTGTCTCCTTCCTTCCTTTAGTCTTTTGATAATTTCTACACTAGCAAAAATTCCTAGCAAAAACTCCCAAAAAACCAAAAAAACAAAAACAGTTGAAGAACCAGTTTAACATCAATTGTTATCCTCCACTTAGGTATGGGAAAGATAATCAAGTCAGAGTGACAGGTTTTGGTCATGGCATTAAAATTGAATTTCACCTTGAAAGATCTCTGAGATTTTAGCAATCTTCTATACTAAGAATATATATATATATTATATATATAAATTATATATAAATTTTATATATATATATAATCTTCTCTGCATGTCTACTAAAATAACCATAGTTTTACATTCTTAGAGGAAATGCGAGCACACAAGAAGAGAGCACGGGGAGAGATGCTGGAGCTGTGTAAGGCTCCCTCTGTGACAAGAGCACAGCTGAGCAAAGGCAGCAGGTGACAGCAGCAGGCACCTCTCCTCTGACAGCTGCCTGGGCACCCCTTCATCGCCCTGACTCTCTAGAGAGGGGTGCTGCCTACTGGGACCTCAAATCAGAGGTGTCCCTGAGGGATTAAAAGACCCTGTGAAGTCCCCTGGCTGTTGCCCCCTGCACTAGCATTGCCCAACTCTCATTGCAGGTGGGCCCTGCTGGTACAGCCAGTCTGAGATTCTATGACAGTGAATGTGCATCTCCAAGGGAGTATGTCAATAATAAAAGGGACAGGGCTGTAATCCGAAAAGAATTCCTATTTTGCATTTGTGGAGACTCTAGTATCAGCCTATATCTTTTAAATCACAATTTACTTCTGGCAATAAACTCAGGTATTGAATTTCAAGATGCTTACCACATCTTAACTACCATAATGTTTTAGTACAAACTATATTGGCATACTGAAGTATACACTCTCATTAATAATACCCTTGGTACATGTTGCAGCATAGACTAATTTAAAACAATCTTACTCCCATAACTTTATTAATATCTCCTTCTTTTTCCTTTTGTCATTTTTTGTGAACACTGAGTATCAAAAGATGTGTTTATTCTTGTAACACCTAGCAAAACACAGTACTAAACACAGTGCTAATACGAAGTATATTTTTTCCCCAACTCTCCATATTTTTGTGTCATTATATATATATATATATATATATGTGTGTGTGTGTGTGTGTGTGTGTGTGTTNGTGTTATCTATTTGTATCCAGATAACTGCATGGATTTTCTGGGATATTAAGATAATTCTCAGGTGTACTGTTTTTTTCTCTAAGAATGGTGGTTCAAGTAACAGTTTAAAATGCTATGCAAATAGTTAGAAAGATGTAATCATTCTGATCCAGAAAAGAAGCAGAATAAGTATAAGAGATTTCTAAAGGGAATTGGCAACACTGGCTTCTCTCCAGTGATTTTCTCTCTCTGTCTCCTTCCTTCCTTTAGTCTTTTGATAATTTCTACACTAGCAAAAATTCCTAGCAAAAACTCCCAAAAAACCAAAAAAACAAAAACAGTTGAAGAACCAGTTTAACATCAATTGTTATCCTCCACTTAGGTATGGGAAAGATAATCAAGTCAGAGTGACAGGTTTTGGTCATGGCATTAAAATTGAATTTCACCTTGAAAGATCTCTGAGATTTTAGCAATCTTCTATACTAAGAATATATATATATATTATATATATAAATTATATATAAATTTTATATATATATATAATCTTCTCTGCATGTCTACTAAAATAACCATAGTTTTACATTCTTAGAGGAAATGCGAGCACACAAGAAGAGAGCACGGGGAGAGATGCTGGAGCTGTGTAAGGCTCCCTCTGTGACAAGAGCACAGCTGAGCAAAGGCAGCAGGTGACAGCAGCAGGCACCTCTCCTCTGACAGCTGCCTGGGCACCCCTTCATCGCCCTGACTCTCTAGAGAGGGGTGCTGCCTACTGGGACCTCAAATCAGAGGTGTCCCTGAGGGATTAAAAGACCCTGTGAAGTCCCCTGGCTGTTGCCCCCTGCACTAGCATTGCCCAACTCTCATTGCAGGTGGGCCCTGCTGGTACAGCCAGTCTGAGATTCTATGACAGTGAATGTGCATCTCCAAGGGAGTATGTCAATAATAAAAGGGACAGGGCTGTAATCCGAAAAGAATTCCTATTTTGCATTTGTGGAGACTCTAGTATCAGCCTATATCTTTTAAATCACAATTTACTTCTGGCAATAAACTCAGGTATTGAATTTCAAGATGCTTACCACATCTTAACTACCATAATGTTTTAGTACAAACTATATTGGCATACTGAAGTATACACTCTCATTAATAATACCCTTGGTACATGTTGCAGCATAGACTAATTTAAAACAATCTTACTCCCATAACTTTATTAATATCTCCTTCTTTTTCCTTTTGTCATTTTTTGTGAACACTGAGTATCAAAAGATGTGTTTATTCTTGTAACACCTAGCAAAACACAGTACTAAACACAGTGCTAATACGAAGTATATTTTTTCCCCAACTCTCCATATTTTTGTGTCATTATATATATATATATATATATATGTGTGTGTGTGTGTGTGTGTGTGTGTGTTTGTGTGTGTGTGTATAATTTTATATGCATATGACAATCAGACACTAATAGTAGTGATTATTTAATGAGTTTGTCAGTCTACATGGGATGTCCTGAATTTGGTGCAAGCTAGAAGCATTGCGTTCCTTCTGCAAGTGTTACTGACCTGTTGTCCCACACTTGGCATAGGAAAATGCAGTAGAATCTGGAAGTGAGGGACTTGCTGTGCCAGTTTCACACCAAGGCAATCCCGTCCTCATCTCTTCCATCCACTCTCCCACATCCTTTTCACCAGCAGTATGCAACGATTGGGAATGAAATGGGGATTGAGGATGTAGTCCAGCCTTTAAAATATCTACAGCACAAAACATTTGTTACAAAACAGACAAATCTTAATCAGCCTAAGCACAACACTTGTTTGATGCAAACATCCATAAAATACCTATTTATTTTTATGCCTTACTATTAAAGTAGAAACATAGTAAGAATATAAATCTGGATTTAAATAGAGGAAAGATTTCCTAGAAGGTTTTTCTTTGAGATTTGAGACTAAAACACATTAACTTTTTTCCTTCACATTCCTCATTCATTCTATAGCTCACTCTGGATATTTGTATTTTTAGAAAAAGGAGAATTGACAGGCTTTTATGAATCAAGAACCGAAATATAGTCATTGCCAGAGCTTCAGTGAATGTCTTGACTCAATATCTGACTCAGAAGGCTTCCATGTTAAGAGTTTATCAGGAGGGTGAGAGTGGTAAAAACAAGAAGACCTTTGCAAATAGACATTGACTGTATTTTTTCAGATTTTTAGAAAATCTGCTGCTCAGAAGACACGATAATTTTAATCCTCTGGAATTCTGAAGGAGATTACACAAACCCACATTAAACACCTCTGAATTCCAGTCTGCAAGACTGAGGTTACAAGTTTGGAAATGTTGTCTTCAGTTCCCCCCCACTGGCACAGAAAATGCTGGGAAGTAAATAGCTGAAGAATAATGTATCAGAGAGTCCCAAGTTGGGCAAATCAAGGAACACAGACACATTAATCAGCATTACAAATTACTGCAGCTATTTATGCAGTGATGGATCTAAACAATACTGAAATTGTTAGAAGAAAATATTTGGTATTTTCTCTGTCATCAGACAATGCTCCCTAGGGACACCAACTTCAGAAACTCCCATTCAGGTTGCTCTTGCCAAATCTTTCTTTTTGTTTATGCAAGCACTTCAGGCAAGCACAAATTCCTTGGGAGTTACTGCGAAATACAGAAACAATCCAGTTTTCTTAGTTTTATCTGCAAATTTTGACAGAATTTCCACTCTCACCATAGGTTATTTGGTTTTAGGATCATATTGATGGATACATGAAAACAACCTACCACCCACCTAGTCTGGAAAATGCATTGACATCAGCATCTTTGAGATTATTCAAGGGCTAAATTTACACAAACACAGGTATGTGTGAAGACTCTGCAAGCATTTCTCAAACATATTTCATAACCTTATATACATACATATATAATCTATATAATATATAATCACTAAGCAAACAAGTCATAAACAGAGACTTAGACATATCAATAAGCATCAGAAGAATGACTCCAGTTTACCTCTTTTTTTTTCCTTTTTTTTTTTTTTTTTCCCCCAGTTTTGTATCAGTTAGGGTTTTACAGAACTTTAGCTATTTTCCTCCCCACAATCAGTAGAAGGCATTGTTCACTTGGTGTGAAAGAAAGAAAGACTGAACTTGTGGCTGAGGCTCCTTCCAGATTACTCTGTCCCATCTTAGGCACAGATTTTTATTATTTTATGATGATATTTAAAAGCACATTTAAGGGAGGATTTTCAAAAAAAAAATGAGCATTATTTTTGATATGTATATTTATGACTTTCATACCTATTTGACAGACAGGAGGCATTATACAAGGCTAAATGTCCAAAATAACCATTAGTCAGTGATACAACACTAATGAGAGTCTTTCCTCATATAAGCTCTCAGTATAAGGAATTGACTGTTCCCCTCTAAGACAGACACCATCTGTGTAAGTTATAGCATATTAACAGAGGGCTGCGTGAACATTAATAGTAACAAAATGATAATAATTCTTTCACCATGTGAGCCAGAAAGGAAAAGAGGCATTCTTCCACAGTCTGAACACATTTGTTTAGTAAACCATTTTCAGTTTTCTGCAACATTCATTTTCACTGCACAGGGGCAGGCATTGCCTACACCATAGTAAGACACAGCTTTCTTAACAGACTATCCCACTGCATTAGATGTTTTTAGTTCCTCAACAAGCACTATCATCTGCTTTTCTTCATAAATTCCAAGCCTAAATAACATTTTTATATGCAGTACTCTGATACACAGCTTCATTTAATGGTCACCTTCAAACAGGCTATGTTGTTCTGAAATTTTAAACCATCTTGTGAAATTTTGGCCAACACTGAGGGCCCACCTTGTTAAGAATCTATATAAAACTTCCTCTGCTGAGATGCAAAGCAAAATTGATATTTAAACCCCCCCTTTTGCTAGTGAAGTCCATTTCCAGAAGTAAATGTGTCACAGCAGGGCAGAATTCAGTGACATGGACTCCATGTTTTCAGAAGGCTTAATGATGATTTTATTAAGAGTTATTGCAAAAGCAGAATAGCAAGCAAAACAGGCAGCAATCAGTATATTGAAAAATCGTGCAGAGATATTTATAAACAGGCCCAATGTATTAAACATGGATTTGTTAACAAAGGAATAATTAAAGCTTACTGGTGCAGGAGGAGCAACCCTTTGGTAAATATCACGTCCACACCATACAATGATTTCCCCCAACAGCAGGTGCAGGATTGTTTATGAGAACTCTTCCTGATGTTCTCAAAACATCTCGGGGCCAAATCTTGGCCCAGGCACTAGCAGCCACACAACAGAAAACCAGTTATTCAACCATTTGAATGGTCAACATCAAGGGAAGGAAAGATCATGTTTTAAGTAAATACTGCAAAACAAAACTAAAGGTCTCAAATAAAGATATATGGATTTGTGTGAAACAAATATTAGCAGAATATTACAACATTCCATGAGATAGTTGGGGTTTTTCTCACTTTAAGTCGGACACCTTTAAACAATTTGGCATTTCAATTTATTTATTTTTTTTTTTAAATTAAGCAATGGAGAAAATATCCCTATGGGTTTGGGAATATTTCCCCTTCAGAATATAAATACAATATACAGAATATTGTACAACAGAATATAAAATCTATTTCTCTGAAACACATTCCACCAGGAAAAAGGTGAAGCCATCCCCATACAATATCAGCAGTTGCACTCAGTGTGCCTAGGCCTCAAGCACATTTTACAAGACTGCAATTTCCAGGTCTGATTTCTGACAGAAGGGAGGTGTGGAAGGCCCTCAGCAGCCATGGCTCAGTGACCCCACGGATGCCCCCTTATCTCCCCGCACACCCCACACTGGCACCAGCTTCCCTCACCAGCCTTTCCGTGGGTTCCTGCAGCTCAGTCCCGGCTGCCTTGCTCCTCAGAGCTGTTCTGTCCCTGTGCAGGGCCCCTACAAAGGGACTCTTTATGCCATCACCTGCGCACACCACCCTCCATTCCGCAGTGTCTCGCCATCCATGGAGCCTGGATGGCACTACGGCTCTCATGGCCTTTGTTACCCTAAACGTTGGCATTTCATGGCTCCTGCTGTGTTTCCCAGGGTCCATGCCCCCAGCTGGCACACCAACCATGCCCTTTGTTGTGCAAAGGGTTCAATTCACAGCCTCTTTGTCTCCGGCTCCCACACAGAGCTCCACCTGCAGCTTGCAAACTGAGCCACCTGCAGCAGAGGTATTCCTCAGCTCTGGATTCCTCTCTAATTTAATTTTTTAAATTAATGGCTGTGACCATCCCATATGCACTTTAGCAGAAGGGATGACACACATAACATAGCTAATTTTGCTATCAAGTTTTCACTATTTCTGCTTTGAAGCACTGCTGCCTTTTGGACTAAGCTTTTCTTTGACCAAGCTGATGTGTAAAGTGACTTTGGTTGCTGAAGGACATGCCACTGGCTAAATAAAAGTTATAAACAGATATATTAAATCTCTTTCATAGTAAATAAATGCTAAGAAACAAAACAAAAGGCTAAATTATACTCATTCCCATGTTTCTGTGGAAGATAGAGAGAGCATGATGTCCCAGGACTTTTCTCACTCCATTTCCCGTTTGTCCTTCCAAGTGCATGGAAAATCATTCTGTGAAAACCAGCATCGATAAAGGAGACAGAGGAATCCTGCAACTTTATTTGAATTGAGTCCACTGGGGCATATGCCACACGGGGCTTTGCCTCAGGGTTTTGTGGCCTCCTTTTATAAATTCCTGGTCACATCTTGTCCTCTTCCTTACCCTTTCCCTGAGTCTCTAGGAAGGTACAGCCTTCCTGAACTGCCTACCACATAGTCCCTCTTAAACATGTCTTTTTCCCCCAAAATTCAGAAACTCAGGCTTGTGAGGACCCACTTGTCTATTTTAGGAGTCAGGCTGTCTGTGCCCTGTAAAAAGCCTGTTGCTTGAAGCTGGTAGAGACAATAGGACTCATTTCAAGGACATTAACACCCATAGCCTCAGCCAGGGAATTGTTTGTAACGGCAGCACACATCTTTCCTATCCCAAGTAATACTTTCTCAATGATATTCCAGGACACCAAGCAAAGCCAATAAGCAAAGGTGTTCTCCAGATCCAGCTTTCAGGAGCACAGGATCACAAAAGATCTGATTTCCAGCTCTGCTTTCAGAAAAGCTGGCAGCTTTTCTATGAACAGACATGCTCCACTGTTTGCAGAGTTAAGTGATGGATGGTTTTATTAACAAAAAAGTGTTTTCATCTAGAAGGCTTCTTTTAGAGCTTTGGATTCTAAATCAGGCCATTTTCTCAATGGCCATTTAGTGCATGCGTATTTGGGGATTGCCATACATCACAAAAAAAGCAGACCAGCCAAGAAATAACTGAAACTACAAAAAGAGCAGCAACTGGTGGTAATGCCATGTGAAAGAACACTCAGAGAACACCAAGGTGGTAGAGGTGAGCATAGAATATTTATCACTATGAAGTAGTATATTCAGAAACATCAAACTACACATGCTGAAAGTTGTGGACTGTACCCATACCATCTAAGCTGTTCATTTCCTTCCTCAACAGTACTTATTGGCCCTTTTGTTTAGAAAAACTCTTTAAAATTTTCAGTATCTCTTTGTTTTGGGTTCTTGCTAATACAGTAGATTCTTGTTTCAACAGCAACTACTTAATGCTTTTAGAGGTCAAGTAATATTTGAGGTTCTTTTTAAAGTAAAAACTACTCACTTTCCTGTTCCCTTCCTACTTGAGATTAAATAGGTAATAAACAAAATTAAATTAAGATAAATTATTAGTTCCACAAAATAAAATGGATATTAATGTTTTTTAATGGACATGCCTAGTCGTTGTTTTAATGCTGATCTACATTAAATGGATTTTGTTAAGAAAATACATTTTGAGATTTAACATTAATCATTTCAGCAACCACGAATCAAGTATGTTCAGCTTCACTGGAGGAATGTTTTTCTCTCTTAGCCACTAACTCAGCTCAAAGTTTAAAACTGAACTCTGTATTCTTGTCAAATTACTGTCATTGGTAAAAAAGCTACAATTTGGCTGGCTACTTTTCTGAAGAAATCAAAGTAGACTCAAGATAGCTCTTTTAGAGATTGCTTGAGCCAAGGGAAGTAAAATTTCATCCCTGGCACCAAAACCACCAGATATTTTTCAAAAAATCAAAGACGTGAACATTAAAATGAGACCAAATTTTCTTGTTTTAAAATTATTTGTTCTTTAATCTTAGCAATTTCTAGTCCCTGCCCACACAGTGTATTCTGATACAAAGTATTGATAAATTACAAACTGAAATCTAGCATTATTTTTTAAAACAGAAATATAACTTATTAAAGATCCAAAATTGTCATTAGCTGCTGTCTGCTAGAGTGCATATCCTACCAATATATGCCCTGGCTGCACCAAAAGAGATCCATGTGAGGCTTAATATCCCTGTCACTTTAGATAAGTTAGAGAAGTTATACATTTGAAACATGTCTTTTGGAACATGTACATTTGCTTGAACTTGTATCACATAATTAATTAGAAAAATCATGTTTTTGCATACCCCCACACCTACAATGGAGTGGTGAGCAAGGATACAGGACCAACACCTCTTACCAAAAACTTAAATTACCAGAGGGGAAGAAAAAGCTGTCACTACTTGGTCTCCAAAAAACTGTGTATTTGGCTCTTTCCCAGGCTTCTCAGTCAGGCTAGCTCATATAAATTGGATGAGGTGCACAGGAATATCAAATCTATTTTCTGTCAGTCAGTTAAGAATATCGTTGTAAGATAATATGATGTTTGGGTCTACTTTTGTGCTACAGCTTGTGTCATTATTTTGGGTTTCATTTTGTTATTGTTGTGCTTTGCTTTGTGTACTCTGAATAGATCAGCACAATTCCATGCACATATTCCAGTAATAAATCCACACGCATATGCGTGAACTGAGCATTTTACAGATGTTCTCATGTCTCACACAACTGAAAGTTTTAAAAGTACCTCTAAGTAAACTCATCATTTTCAGACAAGGCTTAAGAGTATCTCTCCCCCAGGTATGAAATAATTATGATCTCCAAAGCTGCTAATTGTGCTGTCCACAAACAAAGGATTATGCTTTCTGGTGGAGAATAAGCAGCAGGAGCAGACAAACAACTTCCTTTTCATGCAATTAACACTAATAATGAATAGGTACACATAGGGACTAGATGGTTCCAAGGGTTTCAAATTAAAATTATGTTACAAGGAGGATTGACTTTTTTCTGGAATGATCAAAATGTTCTGAAACATTGACATTTCTGTAATACCTCAAAACTCAAGAAGAATGCAAAAATATTTTCCTTTCCAATTCTTCCAGAAAAATGTCCATCTTTCAGAAAATGAGCTAAAACTCCCAGAAAAAGTATAGAAATTGTCCTTTTAAACATTGACATGGCTGATACATTATAAACATAGCCCCTTTATATCAGGACTGGTCTTAGGCACTTAGAAGAAATTAATCTTTCTCTACTTAAGCCAGTCTTATTTTCAGAAAGAAAAGTATTTCAATATCAGCAACAGAATTAAAATTTTAAAAAATAATTTTTTCATTATGTAAACCCTTTTTTGTTTTTCCAAAAAAAAGCACTTAAAACTAATGATTAAAACTTCCCATTTTCTCTTGTAGAAGTAAATACTCTTCTGTTTTCACAAAGCTATTTCTAATAAAGTTCTTAAACACTTATAAAAGTGAAAAAAAAAAGAAAAATCAGAAACAAAAATCTCAGACATATACTCTAAGTATAATGTTCAAACCTTTAAAGATCCATGAACAAGAACAGCAGCTTTCAACAATGCTGTGAAAACAGTTATGGGACATATAATTAAGTCAATTTGAGATATATTCTGAAAAGATAACATCTCAGTTATGCAAAATGTGGATGACAGCATTTGAAGAAACCAAATCAGTTAGTTATTCAGCTGAGTTCTAATTAAACATAAGACAGATGAGGAATGGCGATGGAAAAGAGAAGAGCTAAATTTTGATGAAATTTTACAGAAATAGAATCAGCTGTGAAAAATTTGAAACATTTTCCAAATTTCCTTTGCAATTAGCCTTTTCTCTGTTTCTCTCTTTTGATTCTGTGTTTCATATCTAACCATAGAAAATTGTTGCCTTCTCACTTAAAATAAGAATTGCAGAGACTAGGAAGGTACAGCCAACATTAGACCCAGGTTCCAGAACACCATAGCTTTTCTGATTCAAGGGAAAAAAGTCAAAATAATCCAACACACATAGTATGAAAAGCAACCCATAAGACACTGACAATTGCAACTCAGTTAGGAGATCCATTTTCTAATCCTGGCCTCTGAATTAAGACTTACATTTCTTTGCTGAATTTTGCCTCAGAATCCTGTGGACATCTCCATCTACTGCAACAGAGGTGCCATGAGACAGACTGTACATTAAATCCAAGAGATTCTCTATGTGGATGTGTTAAAAAAATAGAGGGCATTCATGTATATGGTTTATGCAATTATATCAAAAAGGCTTGTGGTGTCAATATTAAGAGAATATCAGAGGACAAGGTACTCTATCATGTAATTCCATAATCCAGTCAGTTGTGCAGGTCATTTGCTATATAGATTCACACCAATATTTGAGTTACATTACAGTATTTGTTATATCATATAAGTCTGGAAAACATGTTTGACATCACAAGGTTGTTCAATAAACTGTAACTTCTTTGGAGCTCAGCAATTTGCACACTGATTCACTCATTATTGCAAAGACTTTTCAGATTATAATTTGAGCTGTTCAGTGAGCTTGTTGCAGGCAGAACTCAGAGGTCACCGATGGCAGGGGACCATCCAGGCAGAAACGCAGATGATCTGAGTCAAACTATATTGAGTTACCAATTAATGCAGCTTTTCTGGTCAGTGCAATTTTGTTTTTCTAATTGCAGGGATTTTATGAAATCTCTGGGGGAATAAAGCTCCCAGCTACCATTACAAATCAATAACAGCAGAAATACTATTAACAAGGAAGCTTTTAAAAAACCATAACACACAACTCAGTTAAGCTTTAAGGACTACAGTCTCTCATATATTAGTCTCATCACGATGCACTGCTGAAGACAGAGAGCTACCAGTGAAAGCTGCACCCTCTTACATTGCAGAAGACTGTGAGATTAACATTCAACATCCACCCAAACTTGTCTTAATCACTCCTTAATTTAGGTGACTTTTAACTTGGTTATCCCTTCACTGCATCTGCACTGTATGGAAAAGAGGAGCTGGGAGTGGAGAATGCCTGACAAATCCATGCACATTCAGCAAGTCGATGAATATGTAATGCAACTTGCAGTAACACCTAAGTAATTCTTCCATTATGAACTCAATCCAATTCTACTATTTGATTTCAGAAATGGATTTTGAGCACAGGACCTGTTTGACTAATCGTATCCTCATTTTCCTATTATTTCCTATTAAATGCTGAGTGACATAGTTTTGTTCGGGAAAGCTGTGATTTCATTACACCAACAGAGGGAACTGCCATTCCAGCAAAGTGACAAGAACCAAATTGGCCTGAAAAAAAGTATTCTTTCCTAGACTGAAGTGATCCACATGAGGAATTCAAGTAAAGTGTCACTCTCAAACGATGACGACAGGATTACAAAAATCTAATTAGCTGTTTCATTAGGTGAATCCTATCTGTGGAGACAGCAAACAATGGGTTTTCAGAACCTGTCCATCCATTTTTAATACAGGCACTGTCACGGAGATGCTGGGTCTAATATATTTTCTGTGTTGCTTCTGTTTGCAGAGTGACTTCAGGGAGGTATTTCAACTGCTTTGCTAGAAATAGTAAAGATTTAAAAGCACAATGCATGTCTGGAATCACACATTGCCTGCATCCTACTGAAACAGCCTTAATTTCCTACTTCTCGGCATCATTTAATTGATTGTACTTCTTATTCAGTCTGTTTGGACTGCACTAGAAAATCTTCAGAGCTAGATACAAATGCTCAAATCTCCTAATAAATAAGTCTAATTAATATGAATTGAAACGTTGGAGGTAAATAAAAATAGCATCCACAAGAGACTATTAATTTTTGAATGACTAAGGTGGAGGAGACACTTCTTCCTTCCCCTTGTCAATTTCAATAATTTAATTTTCATCAAAAACTCCATTAGCCCAATAATAAAATAGTTATGATGGAAGCAAACACTTAAAACTACAGGCTGGAATTGCAGGGATATTTCCCATTAATATATACTTTTATAATTGTATGCTTATATATTTTTTTTTCTTTTTTAGTATATATATATTTATATATAAGGCTATATTTATAGCCACAAATAGGGCTATCCCCACTTTGGACTGTAACTGTCTCTCTCATTTTCAAGGCTCCAGGGTACTCCAGAACTTGCTTCATCCAGTGTAATTTGTGGTTGCAGCAGCTTTTGAGATTAACAGTGTAGGCTCAAGTATTTCATGCCAACATTTCTTGTTCCATCATTCAATGCTATTTTCTTTTTAAAGCACTCAAGTGGTGCCAATACCATCAGTAAATAATAATAGATAATTCATCTATTCGATCAATCAATCAATAATAGATAACAGACCATCCGTCCACTCGCACCACAAGCAAACTAAACTGCAAAACTCTACTGTTTGAAAAGTAGGAAACAAAACCCAATCACCTTTACATCTACAGGACAGAAGAAAACCAAAGAGGCTTCTACAATATTAGTAATATCCACTTTTGTACTAGAATAAATCCTTCCACTCCAGATTTTAAAAACATATTATAACACCACAAGAGGAAGCATTTTCTCAGCTGGAAACCTCTGAGCATTGTTTGCCTATTAGTGGAGACCATCAATACCATCAACTTTCCTGTTTTCTTTGTACATAACCTGGAGATAAGTGTAACCTTTTTTTCTTAGATTTTTAAGTAATAAGAGACAGATACAACAAACTGAAGATCATAGTCCAGGTTGCAGCAGCATTAAGGCTACTAAGGCATTTCAAATAGATCCCAGCAAAGCAGCTACAGATCTAAAAGGAGTAACTGTGAACTGAAGTTAAATACTTAACTTTTCAGTAATAAAAGTTCACCAGACAGCAACACAGAAAAGGTTGAGCAGCATTCATTTTGATGAATTTAATTTTTATTTCTTAATTCTTTCATGAAATTCTATTATATACTTGAAAATTAATATTTACAATTGAGAGACATTATAGTGAGCAGTCCTGTAGAAACAGCAAGACTTTAAAAGTGAGACAGAATAGAATCCAGCTCAGTAACTCCTCTGGCTTTACAGTGCTACCATGAATGAAAACCCTTTTCAGAAAGAAAAAACATCTGATAAGATTTTTCAGACAGACCAGCTATTGAAAATGCATGAAATCTGAGTTTGCTTCATCCTCAAAAAACTGTACTGTGAAACTTTGCCATGCCTAAATCTTTGGTAGAGTGTTTAACAGAAAACAGTTCAAGACACATATAAATATAGATTCAGTGGTGATTTATGTGCCCAGGAGTGAAATTACACACTCTGTTTTCAGCTTTCTGGTTCTCAGAACCAAGTCTAAAGATAAAGGTTTTCATTGAAGATTTGAGGAGATTTATATCTTATAATGATGATTGATAATAGGGAACACATTAAGCAATGGACTGACTGCCCATGGGCTGAATGTATTGCAAGATTCAAGGAACCAAGCAGAAAAAAAGCAAAGGGTGTCTGTTTAGACATTTCTTGTTACATCCTCAGGCTTGGTTGTTGGCTACAAAGTTTTTGGTTGGTTTTGGGGTTTTTTTCTTTGTTTATTTTGTTTTGTTTTGTTTTGTTTTGTTTTGTTTTGTTTTGCTTTGTTTTGTTTTGTTTTGTTTGTGTGATCATTGTCAAAAATGCACACTGGGAAGGGAACCTGGACAAATTTGGAACCTTGAAAGCAGTTTNGCCACATTAATAGTCTGAGAAAGATTTAGCTGGGTGGTACAGTCTTTTCAACAGGGATTAATTTACAACTTGATCCAGGACATATCTTTAGTACCTTTTCCTATGAGTGTCTCTTCTATGTGGGCAGGGATCTCAGTAACCAACAAGAAACCACACCTAGATATGTGATTTAACAGATTATAAAGTCTTCCTTCTTCCCTCTGTATCCTGAGAGAGCAGATATTGACTGGATTTTTGCAATGTCCTTAGTATTAAAAAGAAGCCACAGAGACAAGGGACAAACCCATCACAGAGAGGACACAAATTACATGTCCCAACTAAAAGGCTTATGAAAAACACCACTACCTGACAATTTTCTTCAGATAGCTATTAAAAACTTCCTGTTCTCATTTGGGCATTTACTATAAGTCAATACTGTCCAAAGTACTCCTCTCCTTAATGACAGTTCAGTAGTTTGGATATTTTTAAAGTGACAGAATTTTGATTTCTTACAATTCAAAATAGCAAGCATATAAAGAGTTGTCTGTCAGGTCTACATCCCCACAGAAAAGTACAGAAACTTTTCCATGTAACCATAGAAGCTCTTCAGTAGAATACAGGAAAATATGACCCTGTTTTACCCTAGGCAGAGTCTGCTGCACTGAAGAATACAAGTTAACTTGCTGTCTTGTGCCATTTGTATGTTCTTCACAAAATATGAGTGCAGGTCCTGTGGATATCCAAAAGGGATGTCACAGTAAAGTATACTAACTTTGCAGGGGAATCTTGGTTATAGAAGGCTCTTAGTAAACTAAAAAACTGCACAGGAGAAGTGAGAAACATCTTTCAGTTATAAGTACTTTTCAGTACTTGTATCTGTCAAATTTTTCAATTATTCCCTGGACTTTGAGTAGAAAGGACAAAGCATATTATTTTTACTCTGTAACTCCTGAAAATTTCCATCCCAGTATTTTACTCCTTTGGCAGTCATTTTAAAGAAAAGTAAGGGAAGAGGTTTAAAAATTAAGTGGAAAATAAAATATTGATTACCTTGGGAAGAAAAGCAAACAAACAAACAAACAAAAAAACCCCAAAACCTCACTCCTTCAAATTCTGTCATCAATCCAAGCTGGGATATTATGAAGCCTTTATAGAGACAATCAGATTTAATGTGATTTCAGATACTCAGAAGCATATACAAATTATTCTACTAAAAATACAGTTTCCTTTTTGCCTGTAATATTACTTCCCCTGTCCTTTCTAAAGGACCTTTACCTTTCTAAAATAAAGAAATTGACTCAGTGGAAGGAAATGAACCCACAACTGTGACTTCAGCATTCTCATCTGCTGTCATGTTAACTTCAGACTTGAGGTAAGAAAGTATTCTTCACTTTGTTAAAGGGAAAAGTAAACAAAAAACCCCAAAAGGAACGTGGCACTTTCTGCAGAAGTTGTTAAGAGAAACAGAGCCATCAGTCAGCATATTTGAAATGAAGATTGCAATGGAAATACTAGTCCCCACAAAAGTTTCAATCCATAATCAAATTAGCAGCTCAAGGTTTAAGAAGTGAATTAGAATTGATGGTCTGTTCAGTCTTCATAATTTTTTATTCCTTCATTTTATTTAGGAGATAATAGTGAAATGTGATTTGAAATGGTATGCAATACAGTACTTAAAAATACTTTAATATATTTCATGATTCTTAACAAGAATAATTAGATCCTCTAGTATTACATGAAACCACACTACTATTACCTCTGTTAAACACTGGTGGGGGGGTGGGGGGGTGAGAGAAAGGTGAATTCATCAGTTTTATTGGAAATCAGAATGAAATTATATTTTAACAGGTACATTCTATTTTTATTGCCTTAGTTGTCTGGGGAAATCTCATTCCATGCTTCCTCTATCTTTCACTAAAATAAGATTTGCTAAAGAAATTTGCTAAAGCTTCCAATGGCATTTGTTCGGTTACAAAAATGTGATGTGAAAATGAAATCTCAGGGAACTGAAGGAAATTGACAAGGCCCTGAAGTAATATGGGATGGAAATGTAAGATTAGCTAGTAGAACATCTGAATCATTTCCAACACCACAGCACAGCTGAATAATTAAAACTACTCCAAAACTCTTTTGAGTGCATGTTCTTCAGATGCTGGAGTTCACTGACACACAGGGAAGTGGGAGGACCTGCTGGTAGCAGAGCTCTGTGGCTGCCAGCTGTAACTCTGAAATCAATCAATGGCTGGCCATGGGTACAAGAGCAGCAGATCTGGAGACTGCCGGAGGTTTCATGAAATGTAAAAAGGAAAAAAGTAGAAAGGGACACAGAAATCTATGCTTGTATATAAATATGTGATTTAAAATCAACCCTAAGCAGAACTTCTCTCTAAGATAATTTGGCCAGAAAA
>VWZN01003452.1:4671-25546 GCA_013396955.1 Regulus satrapa | reverse complement strand
AAAAAAAAAAAAAAAAAGCTCATAGCTGCCATTAAAATTCTGATTTCTTCATAGACAGATCTTTATGAAGAGATCATTTTCTTCTAATTTGTATGACAACACCATGTTCTTTTATAACAATACTGAAACTCTTATATCTGCTTCTTTTTCTTTAAAAAACCTGCTCCTTTATTGAATGATAAAAAGGATCACACTGAGAAAAAGACGTTGCTATAAAGATTTTTGGCAAGAAAAGTAGCCGGCCTTGAAAGTGATCCTTTTAATTCATGCTGCCAAATTGAGGATTAGTCTTCATTCTTTTTTCTATTGCTAATTCTTTCTTTCAACTGCCATATATTCTAAAGAACATAAAACCAAAGTTAGAACTGTTCTTTTAAATAAAAAGATATATTCTTTTACTAAGTTCCTCTATCTTTAGATAAAGAGTAACTCCCAATATACCTTTCCATAAGGGAACAGGGCAGATGAACTGAAAGGTGAGCAATGCAAATGTTTTTGTTGTAAAAATAGGGAAGTCTTAAAATATAAATGTTTAAAAGCAACATGAGAGTAACCTATCTTCAGGATACAATGCTTTGCTTCCCCCTAGAAAGAAGCAAAACAAAGAACACTGATGTTCACTACTCACACTTCTCCACCACAAGCAGCCTGTGGATTTTGTTTCCTGTTACATGAGCATGCCAATGTCCTATTTTAACTTTGTCAGACAGACTTGCTTGCTATTACAAATGCATTCTAATAGAATTTTGAATCTGTATCATCAGTTATCTTTTACTTTTTTTTCTATTTTCTTTAATAGACTCAGAAAATGCATAGTTTACAATTTTTACCTTATATTTTGAGCTCTTTTCCCAATATTTACAAAAGAAGCTGGATAATTAAGCTTATGGTTATTAGTTCTCCTTTTCTCTTTCTCAGAAATGATTAATAAAAGTACAGTGAAGAAACCTTTTAATCTGATTGATAAAATCATAATAAGACCCAGTGATCAAAAGATAGATTGTCTGTGCAGTCTTCATAATCTTTCATTCCTTTCTTTTATTTAGATGATAATTAAATGTGAATTGCGATGGTATGCCATACACAGCATAACAAGTTAGAAATCTTTGAATTTGAAATAAATATTCCAGTTGACAATACTAGCTCCTTAACATTGTGAAGAATCAAAAATTATTAGAGCTTAATAAGTGAAGGTTACTTCTTCATGATTTGAGGTAATTTATCAGAGGCATGATACATAGATACCTCTTCTAAGAGATAGCCTGTAGTTTGGCTCCTGGTTTTTGATTTCTGTCTTTTCCACATATTAAATATTAAGCAAAAACTTCAATAATTTCTACATCAATACTAGTGCTTTCATTAGTATAACCCTGCCAAATACGCCCCTCCTAAATAGCCAGGCTGTGGATTAACAGTGTTAGAGATTCAGAAACATGAATTGACTGCATGGTAGAGTCAGATTTGATCTGACAAGGTTTAATACCTCAGCTGTATTTCATGGCAGAATAGCTTTGGTTTTCCTAAAGTATGAAGAACAATGAGTCAATGAATCCTGTTATTCCTGAGTTGATTTCCTATCCAAACAGTTTTGATATCACTGTATCATGTTCCTAAGTCTTCTGCAAAATCAAGGAAGAGACATGCCTGAACAAAGTCTACTGTCAGTGTGGATCCAAGTTCTAATTGGGATATAGCACAGCTGCAAGTTCTTGACTCAGACTTCCAGGAAAATAGCAAAATCACAGCAAAGAACTGTGAGAACGTACATGTTAGACTCATACAAGGTGAAGAAGTGTGCTTGTTTTGGCTGGGTTAGAGTAAATTTTCTTTGCGTGGTTTTGGATTTGTGCTGAAAACTGTTGACAATAGTGATGTTTTGGTTATTGATGAGCAATACTTGCATAGAGCCAAGACCTTTCCTGATTTCTGTACTGCCGCACTGGCGAGGGGGCTGGGTGAGCTCTCATGGGAAGGTGGGAGGGGGCACACCCAGGACAGGTGACCCAAACTGACTTAAGGGATATTCCAGACCACAGGGCATCATGCTCAGTATATAAAGCATAGGGAAGAAGGAGGAAGGGGGAGAGGTTTGGAGCTGTGGCACTGGTCTTCCCAAATAACCATTATGGATGGAGCTCTGCTTTCCTGGGGAAGATCAAACCACTTCCCTTTAAGCAGTGAGTTAATTCATTGTTTTGCTTGCTTGTACATCCAGCTTTTCCTTTACTTACTAAATTGTCTTAATCTCAGCCAGTGAGTTTTCACTCTTACCCTTCTCATTCTCTCCCCACTCTCTCTGGTGGGGGAGTGAGCAAGCAGCTGTGATGTAGTTTCCGGCTGCAGTAGAACCATGACAGGAAGGCAAAACCAAAGACAGGTAAACTTAACAAGAAGATTGTGAGCTGCTCAAGCATTCAGCAGGAAATATGCAATCAGAAAAAGTTATCAAAGCATTAAAGGAAAAAATTAGGATTAGGCAGAGAGGAGGTCAGCAATGTCAAGGCTCAACTTGATCCAAAGAGCAAAGAAGGCTCCCTTTTCTCCACCTGGTCCATGAAAACTTGGTGAAAGATTCATTGCATTTACTACAAGAGTGGTGAATGTTTAGTGCCTAACAGCTTGTTCCTTATACAACACATTATGTGTTTTACAAACCAGTAGCTGTTTAGTATTTTTAAATTATATATATACTGCACATGGTTTTGTATATGCCCAAAAGGAGTCTGAAGTGGGATGGTTGTAATATGTTTTTTACAGATCAATCTGGTATCTTTTGCACAAAAAATTTGGTACTGCAAGTTCAAGGATAACTAAACAGCTCCATAGGAACTTATGGAAACAATGCAATTGGACCAAGCCAACACAGCAATCTGGTAAAAGAGAAGGAAAATTCAGTGTAGGAATATATAGTACCTCATTTAGAGTAAGTTCACAGCCACAAAAGTCAATCAATGCCAAACCTGAATAAGAAAATCCTATTATACCACATAAAATTAGGTTGAAAAAGTGCCCCCTCCCCGTCATGTCTATGTTCATCATATTAATTGGCCTCTGAGGTATTTTAGACTTTAACAAACCTGGTTTGTCAGATAAATACCGAGCACAATAGATACTGGAGAAAGGGTAATTAAGCAGCTCTAAAATAAAGGTTAGTAGAGAAAGGACTGTGAACACCATTCTTCAGAATATCACATGGATATCTTTCGGGTAGAAATCTTGAGGCAAAGATGTCAATAGGCAGGAGATATGCACAAAAGTGCAATTTTGTCATTGACAAGCTTTGTCCTTCTTGGTTGTCTCTTTGTGACAGGTTAGTAACACTTCTAATAGAAACAACCAGAGTACATGAATAGACTGAAAGTCTTTCTGTTCATCAAGAAATGGTTTCAAGTGAAGATTTGATTAACTTGTTTTTCAAAAGTTATTGCTCACTGTGGCTGGATTTCTGTTCAGTAGAATATACTTGCATCTTAGTCTAATGAAGTTCTGAATATTTGCATTTTTCAAAGCTTAGTATGGTATTATGACCAGAGAGATTTCTGTTGAAATTCATCAAAAATTTAAGATGAGTTACACTTTTAAAACTTGCCTTTATGGGTCTTAAAAATAAGGCAATGTGTTCTAAGGACAAAGCCTCAGTCTTTCCTCTGACTTCAGTCAGAGATTTTACATTATTTAGGAAGAGTTCTTTGATAAAGATTCATTTTTTAATCTCCAATGGAAGAATAGATTCAGACAAAGCAGTAAATAGATTTTTAGGCTGTATTTAAATTACATATTTATTTTGTTCCACAGAGATTGAAATGGCTTGCTTGGAGACGTTCCAGTATGTTATGCAAATTTCTTCTTAATTTATTTTATATAATAGCAGTACAATAGGAGTAAGAGATGGAAAAGACCTCTTGGGTCATTGTATCTATTTTTCTGCCCAGACAAGATTGTTTCTGTAAATGTTACTGGTCATGAGTAAAGTAAATCAAAGTATATTAAAATAATTCCTTTTCTGAGTTTGCTGGTTTCTGACCATTATCCCTCTGTTTAAGGTCAGAAAATAGTTACCATTCAATCAGGAGAATCATTTGCCACCCCTCCTATTTTTTTTTCTTTTTTATAGTCTGTTATTTATCTGAGTCTATATTTGGATCACATTGATCAAGAAAGAATAAATTTAGAGCTGACTGCAAGTCAGCAAAGAATTTAATGCGTAAAAGAAGCAGGAGTATAGTGAGGAACAAAATCTATTTGTTTGCCAGTTGCTGTATACAATTGACTTTTAATTGATTTCGAGCTTAGTTCTTTAGTTAAATAAAGTGCTGTTTAGCCTGCTGCACCCTTGCCAGCACTTACTGCATATTACTATACTCAAACCTCTCCAGTGCAAGTAGGCTGTAAGTGAAGGTGTGCTGAGTAAGGTCTTTGGGCTTTGCCATCAGCAGTGTTGCATTTTAAAGCAGAAGTGTAAACAAAAGGAATATTATAAGGACTCAGTGTGCTCAGATGCAATGTTTTGTCTTAATAGAAAGTTCTCCAATTGTATTAAGGCACCACAGAAACCCACAAAACAGACTGTTAACAATAGGCTGTTTAGTACCCTTGATTTAGCTCTGGATGATCTGCGGATCAGGGAAATTCCCTCTCTGCAGGTCTGTGTATGAATTCTGAATCTCAGAGGCCATATCCACACTACTAAATTAAACCCAGAATTGTCACCAGACCAACAGCCACAGAACAGACCATTCCTATGCCGGTAAACTTTTACTCTTGGGTGGCTACACCCACACTGCTTACTGCAGTGGTCCCCATAATGTTCTGCCTTTTCCTACCGAAAGTCTTCAAACCTATCTTATTCTCATTGAAATCAATGCCAGAACTCTTCTCCTCTTCCTGAAGCCCCCCTTTTTTTTTTCATATCAACATTGAAACAATCTCCTTCCATAGTTAGACAGTGCTACAATTAATGAACTGTAATGTGTAATATTCTATTTATTTATTACCTATTAATCTACTTTCACTCATCCGCCAAATACATAAAAAGCCTTGCACAAATAGCTACAATGTCAAAATATATTTTGACATATTAATTACTATAACAAAAGTAGTACAAAAGCCTACTTTAAAATGCATGCAGCAGAACCATTGAGAGCACCAGGTGTCAGCACAAGGGCTCTATGGGTCAAATTATGCATTTCTGTAATATAAATGAGAAATTTTATTGCATAATTAACTGTTATGTTGTTTGAGTAATATTTAAATTTGAAAGTTTATTTGAAAAAGAACTTGAAGATTTCATTACAAGGTGAATATTTAGTCTGTGACACTGGTTACTCAAGGAATACAGCGGTTCCTATCCACTTTGCAAAATAATCTATATCTTCTCCTGAGCTGTAAAAAAAAAAAAAAAAAACCAAACTAAACAACTCACCTCTTCACACACAAAAGTTCAAATTCTACANTCAAAAAAAAAAACCCAAAAAAAAAAAAAAACCAAAAAAACCCCCACCTTTATTCATATGACTATTTC
This sequence comes from Regulus satrapa, assembly GCA_013396955.1. Lineage (NCBI taxonomy): Eukaryota > Metazoa > Chordata > Aves > Passeriformes > Regulidae > Regulus > Regulus satrapa. The sequence continues at coordinate 20,025 of VWZN01003452.1, read as the reverse complement.
TAAAATTTATCAACCTGATAAAATGAGCTGATGTCTTTTCTATATACCCTTAAAACCTGTCCCTGGTACATTTTTTGCATTTGCAAATTTTCACATCTAAGTTTTACTTTACTTTGATGTATCATATAAAAGCAATGCTGCTTCTCGCTGATTTGTAAATTATTTCTCTAGAGCACTTTTCCCATTTTGTGAAATTGCAATAGAGTTCAAAGAGTTCTGCTTCAAGTGCTGTAACCTTTTGGATTTCAGTTTGTTTCCCATTTACTAATTGTAACAGAATTTGCCCCTGATTGGGGCAATAGAGTTACATCAATCAGAAGGCTAAATATGGTGATTTATTAAGATCTATATGGGAGAGCATAGAAGCAACAAGCAGACATGCAGGCAAGCAAGGCAGACAGCAATGTCCATCTGTCTAAACATCCAGAGCATATTGATAAGGCAGAATCCTGTACTAGCATCATATTGGCTCACCTCTGTAAACATCTGTGGATGTTATGAAGAGTCTCCTGCTGTTTTCAAAACAATCTCAGGGCCATCTTGGCCCAGGCCATAGGCAACAACTAATACTCTTTTTACAATAAGATAAGTAAAATTAAGGTAACGGGGGAGCTGCATTGTGTATTATTTTTAGGTTGTGATCCCCAGAGAGAGACCTCTATTTTGATACCCATAGTTTGAAATACTGGTTACAGGCAATGTCTTTATTATTATCCACTGTTATTTAAGATCCTCTTCCATTTATTCTTGTAAGAATTGGAAGTAATTATTTGGCTGTTGACAGCAGAAAATAACAGTATTTTTGTCAATAGCCATTTTGGATATCACTATTGTCATAAAAGTGTACATGTCTGGTATTATTCAAAAGTAAGTGATGATTTGTACTTACGTTTAGAGCATCCCCACAAATCAATGACACTTTTTTCTCTTACTGCATTTAAGAAACCCTATCATACAAGGCAGTAAACTGAGTTGTAAAGATCTGCTTATTTCCAGAGATACAGATGATTCCTGGTCATTGCAGTGCATGTCTGAGGATAGGTTATATTTTTTACTAGGATATCCTTAACAAACTTTTAAACTACAAGAGTTGCAATAACATACAATGGGTATCCTTCATATCTTAAAATATTATTATAGATCTTAAAATATTATTATAGCTTACTTGCTACCTGATTATGAATCACAGAATGATAGAATGTCCTGAGTTGGAAGGTATATACAAAGACCATCAAAATCCAATTCCTGGTTCTGAACAAAACAACCCTAAGAATCATACCATGCACCTGAGAGCATTTTCCAAACACTTCTTTTCCAAACACTTCAGGCTGGTGCTGTGATCTCTTCCCTGGGGAGCCTGTTCCAGTGCCCAACCATCCTCTGGGTGATTAACCTTTTCCAAATATCCAAACTAAACCTCCCCTGACACAGCATCATGTCGTTCCATTAGATCCTGTCACCTGCCCCACTTCTTCCCCTTACAGGAAAGTTGTAGAGTGCAATGAGACTTGGGTCATTGACAAAACTTCACAGCTGATGATTGCCCAGCTCTCTGATTTTTCTGGGTCTCACTGAAGGGCCTCTCTGCCTTCAAGGGAGTCAGCATCTCCTCCCAGTTCAGCATCATCAAAATTAAAAATCATGCAAGAAATTGTATTAAGACAAAAATTCTACTACACAGCCAAATGGAATTCCATAAACTCTCCTTCCTCACTCTCCCTGCTTTTATTGTTACAGAATGGATGTCCCACACCAAAATTTGTAGTTCCTCTGGATACTTTGCATTCTTATCCCTGCTCCTCATAAATGAGTCATATAATACACAGCAGTTCCACTTACAGCTTGAGTTAGTAATAATCTTAACAACTACAGAGTTTACACTATCATCCCCAATAGTATTTTAGACATCTTAGAATCTGTAACCATCACTCAGGAGGGACAAAAATCTGTGAATACCTGGTTCTAATGCATGTTTTCAACATATATGTATTATGCATTGAACGTAAAACTTTGCTGTCTGACTCAAGCAGAATGATTTTGTTTCCTCAGCTGACATGCCCAAATGTTTTTGCAATCCATAGAAAATGGCAAATACTATACAAAAGCAGCTGAGAAAATGTAAAACATTTAGGACCAATAAGAAGCAACAAGAGAAGCATAGATAGGATGAAATGTTAAGCACAAAAGGTCTGTCCAAGTTTTTATTCCTGTCTAAATATTAGTATTTCTTTTAAATTCATGACTCAAAGCATAATCTTCTCTTCAAAAACTGCTTTCTCTTTAAGAAAAAAATCTAAAGAATTTAATTTAATCAATTCAATTTGAGTTTCCATCAGAAAAAAAATTGAGATCTTGACTTGATTTTTTTCCCCAGAGTCCTTCAAAGCATCATGAACCATTAAAAAAATGCAGAAGAGTTTAGACAATTGTATCATAGATGTTTCCCCATAAAGCTGGGCCACAGAATAAGAGAAGTCAAAGCACAGGGATAGGAGAAAGAGGCAAAATACATCCTGCTTCTGTAGTTAACTTACTGCTGTGGGAAGGGGTATTTTCTCTGTAGAGCTTAAAAAATGCAAAGGCAACCAAGGGCGAGAATGGTAACCCAAATATGAGAAATGTAAATTTTCTTGTAACTTGGGTGCTCTTTACTGCATATCTGAATGAAGGACTGGAAACGCTTTAAAGAACTTCTAAAATAAAACACTTCATCAAGAAGGGAATATATTCTGTGAGAAATCAGCACCTCCAGTTTAGCTGATTGCTAATCTCTTTTAGAATTAGGTGTTTACATCTTTTTTTCAAAGTTTCTCCATTTCACTGTCACCGACCTTGAATGTTTCATTCTCTAACTTGGCAAGCTTCAGCTGTTGCGTAGGCACATCTGAAAGTGAATCATGTCTGTTCTTGCACCATGGCTTCAAGGAAAGTACTCAAACTTGAGAATTAGAGGTAGCTTGGGCTAGGATTATACGAGAGGTGGGAATGGGGATTTCATAATGACTAAGAAAGAGCATTTGGCTGTAGTCACTCAAGCGTGTAAGTACTGGTGAGATGGGGTAGAATAACCCATTTTCAGAGAAATTATTCACAATTTATTGCCATTCTGACTCAGCAATGTCCTCACCACAAAAAAAGACAGCAATACATTTCATAGAGGTATGTAGAGTGAAAGAAAAATGGTGAATTAATCTCAAACCAGCAGTGGTTAAATCTGCCACAATTAGGGAACACTGAGCCCATACATTGCTATAAAAGGATGTCAGAGAATATAGAATTAGAAAATTGGATTAAAAAGTGTTTCAAACATATAAAAGGTAAACACAGAAATATTCCTAATGTTGCTCTAGTTAGCAACCATGTAGCATATTTTGCACATTTTCTTTTTGTTTTCTTTGCATTAGGACAGAATTCACCTGGATTTTATGCACAGAAAAATAAGTTAAAATTTACCTGCAGTGTTGGCTTCTTCAAAGAACAGTTTTAGACTAAGACCTCTGAAAAGAGCATGCCTGTCTTGCAGTGAAAAGTTTAACTTTTATGTACTTCCAAAGTGAAAAAACACAGTGATATTCAGGGGAAAATTTCTTTTCTACACCATCAGAACAGCTTCCATGAAGAACATATTGATGAGATTTGGGATTTTCTGTTTGTTTTGGAAACACACTTGAATGGTACATATTTACCTACACAATACAGTATATGGTAATTATGTTGCTCAAAAGAAAGCTTGAGTATATACAAGACTTGAGGAAAGATTTAATACATAATTCATAAAAATAGATAATACATAAAATAGATATTAGATTTAGCTCATTTAAGTATCCAAAGTAGAAGCATGACTATATTTAAATGTGAATGTTTTTCTTCCTGTTTTATTCTCACATTAACTATCCTTGCTCTTATATCTGAATACCTTTCAATAGTGTATTCAATAGTATGACTAGCATTTATAGTGCCTTTCTCTTCTCATTTTTTTTCCCGAGGGTAGAATTGTATATGGTGGGGCTTTATTTCATACAGTTTTGTGGTTTTTTAGTTATCAGTAAATGCATAATCATCTCTTAGCATCTTCCCTACAAAGATGCTGTCGTGATTTTCTTCTTAAAGAAGATAATTCTGCTCAGGCTTCCAGCAAACCCCTTTGCAAATTGTTCTTATGGAATGGCTAAACAAGAATGAAACTCACAGTCCCCATTCACATCAATGATAAAGGGACATTACACTGGACAGTACCTCACTTAATTTGGTACAGCCAAGAATAGAAAAAGATACACCAAGGTTCTGTTGCCTTAATAACAACCTAAAATTATGATAACCTGCTATTTACTGCATAACATCTGTGATTTTTCCTGTTTATCAGAGAGAATAGTATGGTCATGGCAACACTATAAAAGTTGAGGTGGATGTGTGAGTGTGTTTATATGTGTATTGTTGCATTTGATATGAAATAGATAATTCAGAAATCCAAAATTCATTAGAGTTTCCTCTTCTGTGCTTATCAGAGTCTAATAATTAATTGAACAAATGCACCACTTTAATTAGAAATATAGGGATTTTTTAATTTTTTTTTTTTTTTTAAAGACATGTAATTTTAAGCTCTATATGACTCTGCCACTGGTTGTGGCCTGTTATACACAGGCTCATTTGTGTATGTGGTCTATCAAAATGAATCCGTTTTCAAGATAGGAGGCAAAATGACAGAGCAAATATATATTCATAAGAAGAATGGAGGGAAAAAACCTAGGGCACAGTGCTGTACCAGAGAAAACATGTGAGAAATTTGGAGCTGTACATCAACAATTCCTATCTGATGTATACATTAAAACTTGTATATAAAGGTGTACCCAGGTGTGAATTTATTGATTTTATATCTCATAAGCACAATAAAGTCCTTTAGATATCACAATGCACTAGGGAAATACAAATTTGTATCTATGAAAATATCAGTCAAAAGACACAGAAATGTGTACTTCAAGCTTCACAGCTTAGAAAACAAACATTTAATATTTGGTAGCTAAAGATGGAGGGCAAAGTGAATCTTCAGCCTTGTTCTCTACATCAAGAGTGACACTATCACAGACATATAGTCACATGAACAATGCATTATAATAATCTGTTATTTTGTATAATATCAAAACTGATAAAGACAATTATACATAATTTTGGTATATCCTCCTACAATGATGTCCATAGATATATTAATACTGTAACTGTTCACAGTTTCTTCTGAGAGAATTATTAGTAGGGCCTTAGTGAAATGAACTGGGGATCCTGTACGTAGTCACATCTATATTTGTGGTTTCAATGCAGTATGAAAGGACAATCCCCTTCTCATGTATATTGAAAAATCAGCAGGAAAGGAAATATTTAACATCCAAACACATGGACAATTAGAATCTATTTCCAGGAATTTATATCTACTCTATGCTTTCCTGAAAGCTTAGAAATATCAATAATAGCTTGGCTGTTTCGTGCTGCCATTATGCAGTATTGCAAATGACAATTGAGCACTATTGATTTACCATCAATTCCTTTCTTTTCAGCTCAGCTGAGGCAGAGAAACTGCTGACAGGTTGTGGATTTGTCAGTCTTTGTTGATGGCCAAGTTCCTTAATCCACTTTGCTGCATGGCCTAAAATTCTCAACGATAAATTGACTTTGACACACAAGCTTTCAGCTTGCCATCAGCGTACACTCTCCTCGTGGAATATACTTCATATGATCATTGCTGGTGATCAGGTTCTCTTTAACATGAAGGGCACTGCTAATTTCAATACTGCAGCTGCAGGAAGTCATTAGTTTTGTGAACTTCACTTTTTTTATACCAAAAAAAGTTTATACCTTCCCACAGTTAGGTGAAATCTGAGCAGAATGGAGGCTGAATATGAGTGCATAGGGTACCAGGGGAAGAATAGAGGCGCAGCAGAGGAAGCAGAAGTAGAACAAAAGGGGAGGGAGGAGATAACAGCAGAGGTTATAGGGAAGGACACTTTGTTGCTCCTAGCACAACTATCATATCTGGATCTTTTGGTAATCAAAACCAAATAGAAAACATTAACTTAACAACAGTGAGATATTTTATAATGAGAATTGTCTGAAAAAGTTCATAATCAGGATTTGACAGCTGTTACTTTCATTTAAATGTGGTCATGCTGAACTTTTTTTAGATTTGCACTCATTTTTAAAGGCACAGAGTGACATCTTGCTTTCACAAAGCCATAGAGAATTACGACACCAAATTTCAACAACAAACAACATTTGCTTTTTCTTCTTCGGAGGAAACTTTTATCTGCCCTAGAAATTACATTTTATCTCCTATATAAACTAAAAGAGAACACAAATCTAGCAAATTAGTTTTCCTTCTGAAATAGATAAAGACAGTTAATGAGTGGAATTACCTGTTTCTAAAATGTGTATTATTTATAGATGTTATCTTTAAATATGAGCAAGCTATCTTGTGAATTGAAACACAGTATCTCTTTTACCTGTTTTTCACCTGCCCATTTTATAAGTAAACCCTGAGAACAGAATTTTGTGTAACTTCAATTTTATAGGCAACTTAAAACCTTGCAATTGAATAAAGTTTGCTAATTCACCTTTAGTCTCAGCATTACTCTGTGAACTTAAAAAACAATGTGACAAGACAAACTTTACAGTTACTAAAATGTAGCCACCCCAAGACCAATCCATAAAGTAATGTAAGGCACCATGAATAAATTTGGTTCTAGCTCTCCCTAGGTTTACTCACATTTACTCAAGGTGAAAAACCCAGCCCTTGTTAACTCACTGGCAAAGTTCCCATTGTTTATAGCACAGACAGAATTTACCTACTATGTCAAAACTAAATACATGAGTAAGCCTTTGTTGAATAAATGCCCTAAACTCACTGTTGCCATTAGGTACTGACACAGGAGCAGGGTACACTGTGTCCATTACAGCTGGGTGGCAGCGTGTTCCCACAGATTGATCATCTATTCAGATAAGAAATTCCAGAAACTTTGATTCATTCTCTGGGATGCACACTCAAATTTTCCACTCCATTGTTCTCCAGCATTTGTCCACAGAGTTCACAGCTGAACCCTGCCTTGTAATCACACAACATATATATGCCACAGGTGCTGTTGACTATCAATTTAGTTAACATCTATTTATTGATTCCAGTACTGAAGAAAAAAAGAGAACAGATAAAGAAACACGTAGAGAAACACCTCTTCTCCTTTCTTCAGCTTATTTTGTTTTCACTGTGCATTCAACCCAGACCCTTTTAACTCCATTGGTGAGGCAACATGTGAGGCTAGAGGCTGGGCTCTGTACATAATGACCAACAAAATTTCCTTATAACCAGCATGTGACTCCGCCAGTGGTCCTCACATGGCCATGACGGTTTTAAAACAAGCTCATGTGGGACACTGTATGCTCCTCCAACTGACCGAAGTATCTGGCAGGCAATGACTGCTCCCATCCCCTCGGGAGCAGCAGGAACTAGCCCGGGCAGGTTGTGCCTGCCCAGTGCAGGACAGCCAGCTGTCCCACTACCCAAAGCCCCCCTTATGTGAAGGACATCCATGGGGCCACACACTCAGGGGAACAAGGGCTAGGGCTGCAGTGAGAGGTCCCTCTTTTTGCCTCCTGCTCCCTGTGTCTTGATCAGTTAGCTCAGGACAAGAACCAGCAGCCTCTGTTCTTGTGAGAGCCTGTTGCTGCTCCTGCTGTGTGGCTTGACCTACACTGTGTCAGGGCTTCTCTGTACAGTATGATGCTTACATGCAGCTGTGAGGTATAGCCATTTATTTTTTAGTATAAACTTAATTAAAATAATAAATAGCAACTTTTTATTTGTATTTCTTGCACCATAGCCATTCCTAGGTTTTTTGATGTGCATTTAATAGGTGTTACAAGCTACTAAATTTTTTACAGTCACTTTGCAATCAAAAGCAGATGGCTTGCTGAACAGTGACTTACCCTAAAAATATATATTCACATCTCCTGCTGATAATCTAGGAGAAAAGATATAAGCTAAATATTTGATCTGAAGTTATTTTTGTCCCATTTTAATCCCCTCAATGGGCTGCCACTCAAGTTTATCTCAATGCAGGGGAAGAAAATGAGAAATAGAGAAACCTCTTTCTGCCTCTTTAGGAAGCTGAAAGAAAAATCTTTGGAGCATTACACAAGGCTAGAGAAGAAAAGGAAAAAAAAATTAAACCATGATTGTTTTTGAAGAAGAATCTCAATGAAGATGCAGTGTCTTTGGAAACAGAGTTCATAGTTTAGAGAGTTGAAAGGAGTTTTGTTATCAGTAGAGTGCTAAGAGACCAATGCACATAAGCTTTCAATTGAAAAGAATGGAGATGAATGGCTGGAGAATTTGTGTATCTGTATGGCTCTGTTTTGCTTTTAAGCTGAAGATGAGATTGACTTTCACAGAAAAGGAAGTCAAGGCATCCATTGATCCTCTACACAGTTCACAGGGGCAGCTTGGTGGTGACCTGTGTATGAAGGTGATTATGGAATATTTCACCTCCTTTTCCTCTACTACTATGAGACATGAAATATGCCATAATCTGACAGCTACTGTTTATAAAACTAAAATCATGTTTTCACTAGTATTTCACTTGATGTGATTTGCAAATGTCACACACACAAAACTGTTGGTTTTTCCCCCTAGAATGAGATTCTAGTCTTATAAAATCATAAAACATGTAGGCATGCAAACCGAATTTTTTTACTGAAGTTCCTTTTCCCTTTTTTAAATTGATGCTCACCTCTTCAAAAACTTACTCCAAGCATAAAGACAAGAGAGTAGTATATCTTTTAAAGGTACCTGCAGTGCCATTCACTGAAGAATTTCAATAATGGACTGAGAAGAAGTGATGCCTTAGTTCTTGGGCATCCTGCTCCTAGTATTTTGTAAGAGTAAAGAACAAAGAGGAGCAGTGTGGTATGGATTTAGAATTTTTTGCCAAAGTAGAAAGGACCTTTTATTTATTTTCTTAAATTTATTTATAAACAAGTCAGGGATTTAAGGCAGTTGATCCAGGGGTTAAGGCTGAGTTGCTGTGATTTACTAGACAGAACTTTCTTGTACATTATATAGTTATTTGCATGAAAAAATGCCTCCCAATAAGCTAAAACTGAAAATTCACTAAGAGGAATATTTTTTACAAATTACTTGAAATTGCTTTTTTTTATGCAAAAATACTTTCCTTTCCTAATTCTTGCAACTACAAGTGATTAGGAAGAGTCCAAAAATGGGCTGATTCTGCCTTTGTAACAGTCGTACTGTATTGCAGTGTATAAAGTAATGCCTAGGAGTTGTCTGATAAATTACATTAATAAATTTGCTGTCTAATTGAGCCATATGCTTGGCATTTCCTTTTTCACCCAGCTGTCTTGGACAATGAAATTTATTAATGTTTCTTGAGAAGGTTCCCATCTTTCTATTACCATGGATACATGTATATTTAGGCAGGAGCATTCAGTTTTGATCATAGCACTGAAAGATGAGGAAAAATTTCCAAAATGAAGGGACTATTTCACTTTCACATTACCAAGGGTTCTTTAATGTACAATTCCTTTTTTGTTTCATTAAAAAGTGGAGGATAGAATTAAATAATGCAGGATAGAATTTTACCTAACAAATTTATTCTACTGGTTTGTTTTCATGGTCTGAATGTCCTAATTTAATTTTGTACAAATACACTCTTAAGTGTGATATTTTGGATTAGGAAAATTATTGTGCTCCAGTGGCATCCAAAATAGTTTTCTGTGTATTTGAAGTTGTCCTTCATCAACTTACATAAATCATTCCTATACTTAAACTTTGGTAAAGCTGATGCACATCAGTGTTGTTTTATGCATCAGTTGTTTTTCTTGGTTTTATTCTCCAGTATTAGTATTAGTAACTTTCTTATTTCAGGTCTTGGGTTTTCCCTTTTTTTTTTTCCAATTTTCTTCCCCATCCTATTGTTGGGATGTGGTTTTGAATTGAGGAAGTAGCTGCCTGGTACTTAGTTGTCAGTTGGGGTTAAACCATGGCATTTTGTTTGGTTTTGGAAAAATTGCATATAGAAAAAAGACAAAAGGGAAATGATCACCTCCATTCTTATCTATGTGTATAAATACACTGTACTCTTTTGAAGGCTCTGTCACATGTTCCTGCAATCCTGCCATTACCAGGACAAAACCATCAAGTGAAAATTCCCTGATATATTTTATTATTTTTGTGATAGTTTTGGGGGTTTTTGTGGTTTTTCTTTGTTTGGTTGTTTTGGTGTTTTGTTTTGTTTTGTTTTTTTTTCTTCCTTAATATTATTTTCTGATTTTGGTTTCTCCCTTAAAACTCTATGAATCACTTTCTTCCTATTCCTTCAATCCATTTTAAGCAGTGCACGACACAGGTAGTATCTCTGAACCCAACAGGAGGTTTTTGAGACAGTCTGAGTTCACTGAGTGCTGAATAAAAAATGTCCCTCCCATCACCTTTTTTTTTTTCATTTGTTTGTTTGTATCATATCAGTGTTCTGCCTGGAGAAGCCTAATGTACCTTGAAATAAGTTTTATTATGATGAAGCAATGAATTGAAGTTAAAATGCTTCTGCAGGCCAAGGAAGTTTATAGAGGTTAGTACATCACAAAGAATAAAATATAAAATAAAAAACATAAATCTCAGGTGAATATAGATATTACTTCTGCTGAAACTGGAAGGATTTTTATAATAAAAAGCCCCCAAAATTAAAATAAGTCCTGTGTCTCTGCTTCTAGCAGCTAGCAAGTATTCCCTCAGTTTCTATGGCAATATTTCCTGTTAAAGATATAGCTAATCTGCTTTTGGCTCCATAGCACAGATTTCAAACTTGCTATTGAATCATAAACTAATTTCCCACTGCTTATTATTTAAATACATTGCCCTCCTTTCTAAGAATGGGAACACCGTTCTTCCTGTGACTCAATAGGAGACAGAAAAAGGGGAATTGTGATGCATAGTAGCATTCTAAAAATCGAATAATCCTCCCTGAGGCAATGCACCTAAATTCTTGGTCTCTGAGGCATAGAAAAATATTAAGAGGAGCTATTACCAAACTCACCATTAAATCACCTTGATTCTGACATAATGGGTTTAATATTTTCTTTCCCTGCAATAATCTGTGCAGGAGTTCAAGTAAATTATCTTGGGATCATCTTGTAAAGCTTTGGTCATGGACATAAATGCATGGCAGAATATTAAATAGTGATGGCCATGTTTGACCCAGCTTTTATATCTTAGAAAACTTAATGCAATTCCAAAAATATCAGTCAGGGGACTTTTTCACAGTTAACTACTTACAAATCAAAACAATTGCAACTTTTATGTAGCCTGAAAGTAAAAAATAAATGGATACACACAACAGAGAATGAAATATTAGAGACAAAACAAGAAATCATTAAAACATCAAGGGACATCAAATGATCAAGGCTTATGTCTGCCTACATACAGAGAAAATATGTTAAGCCACAGAACAGAAGTACACTCACTTCTCACTTTAACTTAGTTTTTAAAAGAATTATGGCCCAAGAAACCCTTCTGAATATGCTTGCTTTCTAATTTACACAAACAAGCCTGTATTAGGTAATTTCCTAGAGCATTTGCCCGTATGACACATAATCCATCTTTCCTCTATTCCTCCTTTCTTTTTTTAATTTTTTTTTTTATTTTTTTAATGTAATGCTTGAATTAATCCAGGTCATCCTCACTCTGTCCACCTATGGATGCTGTAGATTTATGTTTTCCAGTTCAAATTTCTCTGTTAATAGTACTTTCCACGTCTACATGTGTGACTGTTTGGCAAAATATAACTCTCTGTATAAATTCTGTGTAATACAACCCCACATTTTGTCTTATTTGAAAAATTGAATTGGTCATCTAAAGGGAGCATCCTCTTGCCTCTTGAGAAGTCAACAGTGGACACAAAGTCTAAAGCAAATTATACTGAATACTGAAATAGTTATCTGCTTACTAATATGGATGGCACCACGATGTTAGCTTCATTCTGGTTTGATTTTTTTTGATTAGCTTGGAGACCAGCATCCATTTTTCATCACTTTTTACATAGACAAATGCACTGAATTAAGAGCCCAACAACTGCACTTGCTGCCAGAGAGGCCTTGTGGTTACCAGCATGTTTAACCCCCAGTGAGGTTCCCTGCCAGGATCCACAGAGCCCAACAAGGTGGTGAGCTGTGCACCTGCCACCTGCACGCAGACACACTCACACTGACACACAGCTGCTACTGGAGGGATCCCCTGGTGCCACTACAGCAAGGTCACTGCATCCCACTTCTGTCACTGCTGGTGTTATGGGTGGGATGGAATAAATTGCAGCTCACAGGACTGCTGGGTATTGGGGTATTAATTAAGAGTCAACAAGATTCAAGGTTTTATTCATCTTGATGAGATCATGTGTTCACGCCCTCCCTCACTCTTCCCTAGCTTGCTAGGTCTGTACTTCCCAGCAGGAAGGTCCCTGCTGGCACAGATGGTCAGGCAGAGTCCTGTCAGCTCCTGCTGTGCTGCTTGCTGTCACCTGTCTTAGGCAACAGCAGCCAAGGCCCTTGGCTGGCCCCCAGAGTTATCCTCCATGCCTACTATTTGTTTCCACGAAACTGTCTGATCTTAAGACTCTTCCTTCACTGCCAGGATCTTTCCTCCAGCTATGATCCTCACTGCCTTCTTTTCGGGTTGCCTTCTTATGAAAATTACTTCATTTGGGAACTCTGATTTTCCAACCCTTGCTCTTCTTTTTAGAACCTCAAGCTCTACATTTCCAAAAATAATGTGATGTAAGAGCAGCCTCCTGTATTTCATGTCTCTGCTAACTGGATGACCTGGGAATGCCACTTTTCTTTAAACCAGGTGCTCTCAAAATTTACAAGGAATCCACAACAGTTGCAGCTAGCAAGCAGAAATCTCTGCTTGAAGGTTCATTGGTTCAATTTCAGAAATTTACCCCTACACACAGTTGTTACTGTTTCCAGTTTGAGGGGTTTACTTTTTTGTGTAGCCCAATAGAGTTTTAAGCTGCAGTAATTGACCTCAAATTAAGACTTTGTTCCTCTGGAGCTTTAAAACCACAGATCTTGCTTTAATATATTTTTGCTCAGTTTCTAACATTGTTACAGGTGTGTCAGAATCTTGTCACTGAATAATGTTAAACGATATAAACATTTGACAACTAAAATATTCCTATTAATTCAAAAGCCCAAACTTTGGAAAAAAAAAAATGGTTGTTGAATCAAAATTCTTGTAAACATATTATTAAAAGATAGTTCTCACAACAAGGGCAGCTATGGATGGGCACTTTTCTGTCTTTTCAATTGTGGCACTCCTGCTAAAGTCCAAAATATTTGGCAAATACACCAATTCAGCTCTTTTCTATTGATAATTTCTATTTTTCTATTTCTTTTCTATCTGTCTGTGGCTCAGTTAATGGACTAAAAGAAACTGAAGATTTTTTTCTGATTTTGCCTGAACTAGGTGAAGTGAACAAATTGATAGGTCCTGTTAACTGACTAAAGGTTTGGTTTACATCAAAGCAGCTAATAGAGTCTGTCCCTTCTGTCTGAACAGGATTTTATGAAAGAATGAATCCTGGTCTGCTTGGGTGAAGTGCCAATTAAGTCAGTGGAAAAGTAGACATTTATGGCAGTTTGGCCACAAGCGCAGTATTTCAAGGCAGCTGCTGTTTCTTCAGAGCTGCAGTTCAGCAGCCTTGTACTCTACCTTTAAAAGGCCTTGGTTTAGCGGTTTATCTTCAGTGAGAAAAGGTTTCTCTGTGCTATATTTCTGAAGGTAACAATCTTTTCTTTTTTTTTTTTTTTTTTTTTTTTTTTTTTTTGTAAAGGGGGGGGGGGGATTGTGTGAAAGAGGNGAAGAGGGGTGAATGAATTGTGAAAAGGAGAGACAAACTATGTTGCAGAAATCACATGTAACAATGTGATATGCAGTTGTGATATACAGCATTTCAGCATCTTCTACTACTGTAGCAGTGTGCTGAAAATGAAGTATGCTTTAACTAGAAAGGTGTTGATAACTAAAATAACTGTTTATGCCTTGTCTGGCCATCGCAGAAGGGCATCTCTTGAATTTTTTATATGACTTGCTCACACTTGCTTCAGAGTGAGTTAAGGAGTAGTAGCAAAGTGCAGCTGACCGCAGCACAGGGAGAGCTGAAGCTCTGTCATGAATTTGCAGACAGGGCTTGTAGTGCTCATAAGCAAAGAGTAGGTATGGTTATCAGGGCAGGCTTTCCCCTTTCTGCTAAAACTGGACAGACTGACCTGCTAGGAAAACCAAGACCCTTTCATCCAGAACTCAAACAAAACACATCTTATAAAAAAGTGTTCCTAAAACATATATATCTTACTCAGGAATTGGAGGTAATAGAAGAGGAAGGAGCCAAGAATAAAACTGCTTGCAGTTATTGCAACAACTCCTATGCATTACATTCATTAATTCTGTCCAAAGAATGAATGGATGTTGGAAAGAAATAGCCATAAATCCTACAGATTTGTGTCTCAGTAATACAAGGAAACTGATTTTTATGCTATTCATATGTAAGTACTTCTGGACTGATTTTATGGGACTAATTTCTGGTTTGTTTCAACAGTAAGAGAAATCAGAATCAGGCATAAAAATTTCTACCTGTTCTCACTAAGCCACAAAGCAGATGGCCCTGACTGCAAGTCAAATGGGGAAGCATGAATGAATTAACATCAAAACATTTTTCTTTCTTCCTTTGTAACTGAAATTGCTTTCAGCCTGCTGAATTTCTAATGCATCCTCTGGTGATCACTTCCTCAGTCTCACATTCCCTCTTTGCCCTCTTGTCTGCTCAGCTCTGATGATAACGCACCATGCAGAGGTATAAGCCATATTTTTAGATGCACAGACATTATAATTGATTTCCCCCCTTCAGTTCCTGTGAGGAGTAAGTAGATACTTTGTCACTTTTAAGCCTAGAAACTTGCTTTACCTCTACCCATTTCATCATCCCCCAACGAGGATTATGTGAAAGGGATATACGAGTCCCTCCTGCTGAGCTAACAGGCTAGCTTTTAATTGGTTTTTATGAATCACTTTCAAGATGTTTGAAATTGTAGAAAAAGTCTAAAATAATGTAAAGGGGATGTTGCTTGCTTGTTGGTTGCTTTTCTATCCTCTGCTTCTTCTTTCTTTTTTCTTCTTCTTTTTTTTTTTTTAAAGTTATTTTACCTGTGAGTGCAGTGCATGTTTTCTATCAAGTCTTCATTTCCAGCTTTCTCCTTTCATCTCCAATAACCTTTGGTGGTTTCTTACAGGAAAACTTGGGAGCA
>VWZN01003449.1:7178-17229 GCA_013396955.1 Regulus satrapa | reverse complement strand
CAGCCCCTGCCCCATCCCACCTGCCTGGCCCCGTGTCCCCTGCTCCTGCCCCATCCCACCTGCCTGGCCCTGCTGTCCAGGGCTGCCCATGGGGCTCTGCCCAGCCCTGCTGCAGGCCTTGTGAGGCACAATGGACACAGCCACGAGGACGCAGTGGGTCCCAAGGTGTGGGTGGGCACTGGGTGGTCCCCACGCATGGGCAGAGGGGTTAGCATCGCCAGGCAAAGGGCAGCACAGGGAGGAACTCGGCATCCTCCATCCTGCCTGGTATCTGCAGTGCTGGGGACACGCTGCCACAGGCAGCCAGGAGCTGCCATCCTGCATCTCCTGTTTTCCTTAAAAACATGAAATCCAGTGGGAAGCGGAGCTATCCCCCAGTCCCACAGTCAGCTCCTGCCGTTCACCTGTGAGCTCCTCTGCCACACACACCTCCACCACCCGGCACCAACCCAACAGGACCCAAAATTAATCCCTGCGATAGAGCAGAGCCGATTTTAACAACCAGCACCATCACTGTGCTGCACCTCGGCGAGGGTGTGAGCAGAAACCCTGAAAAAGAGACTCCTTGTCTTGGCTTTTTTTGTTTTCCCTCCAGCTTACAGGTAATAGCCAGGAATGGGCAAACCCTCTTTTAATGGACTCTTAATAATGCTGTAATTTCCCTTTGCACGGAAAGTTTTCCAAACAGTCAAAGATTCAAAACAAAGCAATGATTGTTCCTATTAGCATTAAATTCTACTCTGGGAGAGAGAATAAATCAAGCAAGGGGATTCAATTCAAAACAGAACTATAAAAAATCCAATAATGATTTTTTAATATTAATAAGAAAAATATATTGTTATGCACCCTTAGCATTTAAACTTCTAATCCAATCAGCGCAAAGTGCAGAGATAAATCACAGCCACGGAGGAGAAGGGAACAACCATCAAGCAGGCAGCAATAAAATGCTGTCTTACATCCCTGGGACAGGCATAGGTTTGACAGTCTCAGAAAAAAAGCCAAAATGTATAAGTCTGTCACTCCAAGAGCTTGTGTGAATCCCTGCATCCCACACATGCATTGCACCTGGGGCAGGATGCAGGGAGGAGATGATGGCCCGTGTCCTGGCTGCCCTAACCCGGCGCTGTGGCTGGGCAGAGACGGGCACTTGCCCTTCTTCATCCAGCTGGAACCCACTCCCAGCAGGCAGCAGAGCCCCAGCCGGCTGTGCCGGGGGATGGGATGGCTCCCAGTGCCCTGCCAGCACCGCAGGGAGCAGCCACTGCTAAAGGAGGCCACAGCACGCTCCTAAGCACAGCTGCAGTCCCGCTCTCCCATCCTTACAGCTCGCGCTGGATGTTTCCAGCCCTGCACTGTCAAACACATCCAACAGCCCGGGCAGGCTCCAGGGATGCTCCAAACCTCGTCGTGCCACGGTGTGGTGCCCACTCCCCCAGCATTCCCAGCTGCCAGCGGTGTTCCCACACCCCGCACTCCCCACCCCGAGCGGGGATGCCGGGCAGCCCTTCCCAGCTGCTGGCACTGCACACCAAGCGTGGCCGTGTGTCCTCCCACAGCGCCTGCCGGGCTGCGAGATGCCCCCGGCTTTGCCAGGGTCACAGTCCGGGAATGACCCGGCCAGGCTTCCCACGGCTCTCGCTGTGCCAGGCTGCCCGCGGCTCCTGCCGTGCCATCCCCGCTGAACTCCTTATGGATAATGGCACCACAATTCACCCGGGCGCAGCCGGGCTCGGCTCCCTGATTTATCGGCTCCGGCGGCCGCTGCTCTGCCACAGGGGCCAGCAGCGAGCCGGGACGAGCGGCGAAATGCCGTGAAACGCGTTCAGAAAGCCTCAGCTCCCCCTGGATTCCCCCCAAAATCCCGCAGCTCAGCGCTCCTGCCGAAAGCAGCGACGCGCGAGGGGAGGGAGATGCGGAGCCGGCAGCGGGAAGCAGCGCAGCACCTGCAGCTGGCGGCCCCAGCCATGCGACAGCCGAGGACAAAAGCCATCTCAGGCGTGCAGGGAGTTCCCGGCCGTCTGGCAAACTGCTGACGCCACCAAGCAGGGCGAGAGGGCGTTTGGGGACAGGGGCCGGACACGCCGCTCCTGCTCGGGAGCACCCCGGGGCCTCATCGCCGCCGGCTCCCAGCTGCTGGGAGAGGCTGGGCAGGGGGGAGAGGATTAATCACAGCTATTACAGGTCCAAACCTGACACGTTTTGGGGCGTTTCTGCTCCAAACAGACACTTCCCTTCAGATGGTTTGGGCAGGGGGAAAGGGAAGCAGGTGCCAGGCTCATCTCCAGGCTCCCCAGCGTGGCATTGCACAGGTCCCAGGGACACCCTGTCCCAAGGTAGGAAAGCTGTCCCCAGTGCCCTCCTGGCACTGTGAAATGTATTTTAAGAAAAAAAAAAAATAGGCCTGAGGTGGCCACACATCCTCAGGCTAGCCTGATGAACGGCACTGAGAGCGTGGGGCTCATGAGCTGCTCCAGCTCAGCGCTCCTGCGGGGCACCCAGAGAGGCTGAGGAACGGGGAGCCCATGTCAAACCACCCCCACATTGCCCTGTCCCCCTGCCAGTCTGGCTGCTGGAGGAGATGTCAGCACAATCCCTGGGGCAGCAGAGTCACCAGTGCATGTGGCCAGGGCTGGAAAGTGCATGGGGACCTGGCAAGTGGGCAGTGCCACCGCAGCGAGCACTGCGAGGCCTTGCCCTCGGGCTCCCAGCAGGACCTGGCACGCAGCACCGATCCCCTGCACATTCCTTGGGGACATCAGCAGCGCCAGGGCTGGGCACGGAGCTGGCACAGCCCCACGAATGCCCGTCTCCTCCACACCCCAGGGCTGGCTGGGCTGCAGCCTCCTCCCAGTCCCACAGGAGATGAGCCAGGCTCCCCGGGAGACACCGCGGCTGCCCCGAGGAGGGGAGGGTGTGGGCAGTGCCCGGCTGTGGGGACCAGGATGAGCTTCCCAGGGGTCACTCACAGCCTGACCAGAGGTACCCCCTGGGGTGGGTGAGCAAAGGGGGTTTTGGGGAGGGGGGGAGGGTGAACTTTTGAACCCACATGCAGGAGATCAGTGCATTACCTTAACGCGAGTTAAAAATAACCGTCTCGTCTCTCAAAATGAGCCTGTCTGCAATTACAGCTTGGCATGTCTGCTCCGGAGCGTCCCCGCGCTGGCACCGTGCCAGGCGCCTGCGAACAACCCTTGCCTTTCTTCTCCTCCGTGCCATTGCCTCTTTTATTTGGGGGGGATGTTTCGTGTGTTCTGAATTGGTGGGGCTTTTTCCCCCCTTCCCAAGTAAATCAAAGGCAGCTGCTCAGTGTCCCAGATTGGGCTATCCCCACCCACCCAGCCTTCCAAAGCCCTCTGCCTGCGCCCCGAAGCACAGTCCCGTTGTGTCCCCAAGGTCCCCAAGGGCAGGAGGACACTGTCACCGGCCCATGTTCCCAGGAGGGAGGTGCAGCGGTCAGAAGGGACCAGCCCAAGGAGTTTGAGGGTCCTTCCCGTGCTGCCCCAGCACACCTGACGTGCATCCTCCTGAAAGGTGTGGGCTGAGCGCATGTGGGGAGCCCGGCACACCCCAGGCACAGGCACAGGAACACCGGGGAACACACGAGGGAACGCGCGAGGGAATGCGCAAGGGAACACGCGAGGGAACACGCGAGGGAACACGCAAGGGAACACGTGCCTGTAGAGACTACAGGTGCCCGACAGCATCACAGCCTGCACCCCCTGGGATCTGCCCAACCCCACAGGCCTGTCAGCACCAGGGGATCTGGGTGGAGCCATCCTCCTGCCAGCATCCTGGGCTGTTTGGGAAATCTCCTCAGCCCTACAGGCCCCAGGGAGCAGGAACTGGGCTGCATCACTGCTGCATTCCTGGCTCAGTGCATACAAAATGCCACCAACCCCAGGGGAAAAGCCCGAGAGCCGCCCTGCTCCAAGCCGTGCTGGGCATGGAGGGATGCATGGAGTGGCACGGGGGTCCTGGGGAGGGGAAGAATGAGTCCTTTGCTGACAAAGTGGACAGCAGCCAAGTGGACACAGACCCCAATATCACCCCATCCTGCTGCTGACCCCCACCTCACAGGACAGCAGCAGTCCCAAGGGTGGACCTCTCTCAGTGGAGGGTGTACCTGCCCATGGCAGGGGGTTGGAACAAGATGATCTTCAAGCCCAAACCCGTCTGACTATGACTCTATGACCCCTCACAGCAGGCAGCAGCTCTGGATGCCTCGGGATGCTGGAGCATCCCTGCTGGGAGGGAAGGAACCAGCCTGCCTTGGGGGTCCCCGGGCTCCCCGCTCAGCCCCGGGTGCCTCCTCCTCCTCCTCCTCCTCCTCCCCGCAGCGGGTGAAAGCGAGCTTTGTGCCGGGGCTTTCAGTTCCCCTGGCTGGCACCCGGCCAAGGCACCACATAATAATGAACAGATGCTGTCCAAAATGAGCCTCAGCGGCAGACAGGCGAGCCTCCGCGTGTCCTTCCGTAACCCAAAGTGCCTTTCACCTCGGCACTAATCAGGCACCTTCGCCGGGAGCCGGGAAGTGTCCGGGTAATTAAAAGTAACGTGAGCTGGGAGCAGGGAGCCCACCGTGGTGGGTGCAGGGGACGGGGGGTGGCTGCCTCCCCACAGGCAGGCTCAGGGTGCAGTGGGGTGTCAGGGCAAGGGGCGACCCGGCTCCAGCTCCAGAGCATCCCCATGGGAAACCCAAAGACACAGCGGCTGTGAGGCCGGGGATGAACCCCAGGGATGGAGGGGGCAGCCTGGGATGGGGGTCCAACCATACCCAGACCCTGGTGATGCACGGAGAGGGGACATTCACCCCCTTCCTGTGAATCCCGTGCAAGGACCCGGAGGTGACAGGTGTCCAACCCCACTCCTTAAGTCCCAAGGGCCTCCCGCTGCCAGCAGCATCCCTGTGAGGGTCCCACTGGGATGGGGAGCCTGGCCAGGGAGCCCCAGCTCCCTCCCAAAACACACCTGGCCCAACCCACAGCCTCCCTAAAAAATATTTACAAGGCTTTTAAATCACAAAATCTATTTCCTAGCCCAGGGTGCTGGTCCTCCTCCCATCTCAGCACCAGGAAACAGAGGGAGGGATGCACGCAGGGATCCATGGGGGGAAGGGTGGTGAGAATGCCAGGCTGCAAGCGCTCTTCTAGTCCACAGGATCTTAACTGTAGTTTATATTCCAGTGGTTATTAAAAATAAAGGGGGAAGTGGGGGGAGGAAGCTAAGAGCAGAGCAAGCTGTTCATTTGGAGCCTTTCCCTGGGGTTTAATAAAGCCCCACTCGCTTCTGTAGTATCATTTTTATGCTATCATAAAGCCGGACCATTTAGCAGGTTTGTGTTACTTCAGCAGTTAGCGCTGCATGAGAAGCGATTCCAGAAGAAGGGAGAGAGGGAAAAAAAAAATAGAGATTAAAACCTCCAAAAGGAGAGAGCAAAATGAGGTGGGAAGAAGGAAAGGGGATTCCTCCCAGCCACAGCAGCACCACAGCACATCAGGGGGATGTGAGCGGGCTCCTCCATCCCTGGGCAAAGCTGGGGACAGGTGAGGAGACCCCTGCTCCAGCCCCGTGGTACTGAAGGGTCAGAGATCCCAGCCCAGCATCCAGAGGGACCCTGCCCGTGCTGTGGGAAAGGGCAGGGGGTCCCCTCACACAAGGGGATCCCAGGGGTGTTGCACCTGTGGGGACAGGAGAGCCGGGGTGGCTGATCCAGGAGCTGCGTGGAGCTGAAGCAGAGGGCTTCCCCAAGGAAGGAGCTGGCAGCTCCCCCAGCCTGCATGCCCCTCGGGCTGAGCGGGCTCTGCCAGCCCCTCTGCTCCCAGCCCAGGGCAGCTCTCCGGGGAGCATCGGGCTCTCCCTGCTCTGGAAAAATCTCCATATATGGAGAGGATGGGATCCGTGACCGAGCTGAGCCGAGCCAAACTGCCCCAAGGGGAGCCCTGAGCGGCCAGCCCGCCCTCAGCCGGGGTCCTGGGGCCGTGCCCCCCGAGCCGGGTGCCACCCACACTGCTAAGCCCAGCACAAATGGGAGCGAGCCTGGCGTGCAACCCCAGAGCCAGCTCACCCCGTCCTCCCTGTCACTGCCCCCTTCACTGCTGTGCCACCCCAGCACCCACGCCCTCGTGGCGCCCAGGCTGCCCTCCGTGAGGGGAGAGTCATCCCAAGCGGTCCCAGGCGCTGGGTTGGAGCCTCTCCAACCACACTGGGCAAGGCTCCAGAGGCACTGTCCCCATCCAAGAGGGGAAGGGCAGGGGGTGGCACCAGTGAGAGAGCCACAGAGCCGGGAGCTGCTCCCTGGAAGGACCCTCCGGGCGCCCAGCGGGACCCTCGCCCTTGGCCATAGCTCAGGGGCCCACAGAGCAGCAAGGAGGGGAAGCAGCCACACACCCCAACCTCCAAATCCTCGAGCAGCAATGTGAACTCCGACCACCCTCCCGCTCACACACCATTTCCACGCCTTTTTCTCCCGAATTCATTTCCATTCTGCCCTGCAGGAGGACAGAGGCACTTGGCAGGGGGTGTCTCTGCACGGCACCCCACGCCAGGCACGGCCACCACGCTACCGACCCGGCAATGTAAAGGAGGAGGAGGTGGAGGGAGGGCTGGGAAATTAAGGTTTTCAGCACTGTCAGAGCCGCATCAAACAGGCATCCACCAGCTGATGGCTTGATTGTTATATTTTGGATGTCAAACCGGAGCAAGCAGAACCCTTTAAAATGCATCAGTGCCGCTGCCTTTCTGACGGAGGGTGTTGGTTTCCCATTAACAAGAGGAAAGCGTGAGCTGGAGCAGAAAACTTCAAGCGCTTTGGAATTGATAAAATAACAACTCCCTAATTAAGCAGAACTGTCAGTCAGCGGGCGCCCGCTGCCCTGCATCGGGAAGCAGCAGCAGCAGCAGCTCCTGGTGCTCAAGCCCAACAAGCCAGCTCAGCCTGGGGGGGTGGGGGGGGGGATGCACTTCCCACGGATCAGAATCCAGAGCTGATCCCCACTGTGCTCTGCAGCAGACCCAGACAGGTCCTGGTGCTAGTCCTGAGGCTGGGCACGGCCGAGGTGTTTGGGTTCTGTCCCTCAGTTTACCTCACCACATGAATGATGTGGCTGCCCCCATCCCCAGAAGGGACCAAGGGCAGGTTGGAGCAACCTGGGATCGTGGAAGGTGTCCCTGGCCATGGCTGGGGGTGGAATGAGCTTTAGGATCCCTTCCAACCCAAACCATTCCAAGATTCTATGATTTTATGAAACCATGTAACGCCTTGCACAGCCTGGTGGGGAAGGAGAGGCCTGACCCCAAAATGCAACCCCTGCCAAGAGCCTTCCCTTTCAAGAGACAACCACCAGCCTGGGGCACACATTCCTGACAGACGCATCAGACCACAGCCAGGTGCACGTTCAGCATCCCCACTGCTGTCTGCTGGAAGGGGTCGGGCTGTGAAGGTCCCTCCAGGGCCAGAGCAGGGCAGACAGGGTTTGGAGAAGTCAAGAGTGGGATTTTGAAGTGCTCAAGGCCAGGTTGAACATAGCTCTGGGCAGCCTGGTCTAGTAGAAGGTGTCCCTGCCCATGGCAGGGGGTGGCATGAGATGGTCCTTAAGGTCCCTTCCGATCCAAAGCATTCCATGATCCTGCCAAGTCCTGCCAGAGCAGCAGCACGGCCAATGCCCGTGGGGACCCGGGGCCCTCAGGCAGGCCCCCAGGCCCCACCATCCTGCCCTGTCCAGCACCAAGAGGCTGCCAAGGAACCAACCAAAGCAGCAGCTGAGACCTCGCTCCGATTCTGCCGTGCTGGGCAATGGAAAGCTGTAGCCCTGCCGGGCTTCTGCCAGGCCTGGGGCTGGAGGCAAAACCGACTGCCCAGAGCCCGGGAGGCTCCCTCGGCACCCGGGGGAGGGGACACCGAGGGGGCTGGGGCAGGGGACAGCCGGGAGGGACTGTGGGGAAGGTGTTTAGCCCCTGACACGCTGGTGTCTGATGAAAGCACCACGCAAAGGGGATCTCTGCTTTTCACCCTGCGCTGTTGCCAGCCCTCGCAGCACCAGCCCCAGCTGAGCACTGGGCACTTGCAGCACCAGGAGAGGCTCCCGGGCACCCAGAGTGCAGGCAGGGTGGGCAGGGCACTTCACAGTCCTCAGCCCAGCTGGGGGGTTCAAATCCCAGTGCAAACCCGCGGGTGAGGGAGGCTGCCAGGAGGGAAGCAGCCCCAGCAGCGCAGCCCAGGCAGCAGAGCCACCTGCCCACGGCCCGGGCAGAGCCATGACAGAGGTGCTCCAAGCCAGAGGGGGGCCAGAAAAGCGGAGAGCACACAGGGGAGCCCACCTGAGCAAGCAGCCCCTGAAAATGACCCTGGTGCCCAACAGCAGCTGGACTCTGAGTCTCTCCCCCGCCCTTGCACACCACGCAATGTGAAGCCCCCCGTGACATGTGTGACTGCCTGGGAATCCCTCCACTCCTCATCCCAGCCCTCCCGGCCCCGGGTCCAGAGCCCTGACACATCCCCAGACCCCATCAGTGCATGTCCCCTGCTGTCCCCATGGTGTGTAAGGGAGGAGACCCTTTTTCCCCTGCACCTGCCCAGGGCTGTGCAGGTCTCACCCCAGGTGGAGCTTTGAGAGGCCCCACACAGGCACCACCTCCTGCCACCTCCACAGCCCTGACGCCCTTCCCACACCGGGGGGACACCGTCCTCAGCCCACTCCTCAGGAGTGGGTGCCCAGCCTCCACACAACAGCAGCTCCCACAGCCTGGATACAGGTGCCATATAGTCCAGCATTCCTGCCCCCAAAGAGCCCCGTTTGCACCCAAGAAGCATCCCCCGAGGTGGGCTGGGTCTGACTGCCCTCACTGGAGCCAGGACACGCATGCCAGGGCCATCGGGCTGGTGTGGGAGCCCCCGGAGCCTGGTAACACACTAATCACACTGGAGGTGACAGGGCTTAGGGGAGGACTTAAGAGAAACTGGCTCCTTTTTACTGACACCATCTGGACACAGCCGATCTCTTCCCCTTTCTCAGTGCAGAGCCCAGAGGAGCAGGGGTCGGGGTGAGCCCAGAGCCGGCAGCCTCTGTGCCCTCGCCAGTGCCGGGATGGCCGGTGCCATGGATCGCAGCGACACAGAGGGGAATGCTGCCTGAGCCAGGGAAGCCGAGCGAGCCCGCCGCGCCAGCCGAGCACAGAGCCGGGGAAGGCCAGCCGGGAGCCGCGGGGACCGTGCGCTGCCCGCCTGGCCCCGCGGGAGGGGAGCGCGGGCCCGGAGAAGGCGGGGGCTGAGACGGCGGGGACAGCACCGGGAAAAGCCAGCGTGGGGACACAGAGCTGGTCGGGAAGAGCCCTCTCCCCGGCTGTCCTGCCACCCGCACACGCACCGGTCCCCAGAGGCAGGGCCAGGAGAGCACTGGCGGTGGGGTTGCCATTACCCCGGTACTCCGGGCTGGCGCTCAGTGTACCCCAGGGCTGGCTCACCGAGGAGAGCCGCCCGCCACCCCGCNCTCCCCGGGCAGCGGCGGCACCGCTCCGACCCTCAGCCCGGCGGGCGGCACGGGGACAGGCTCAGCCGGCTCCAAAACACAGCACCAAGAGGCACCGGCTCTCCCCAGAACTTGACCGAGCCCTTATCTCCCCAGCTGTCAGGACGGCGGGGATCCCCCAAACCTCCCCGCCAGGACCAAGCTCCGGCTGCCCCGGGAAAAACCTCCAAGCTCCGGCACACCTTCGGGAGAGAGGGCAAAGTTGCGTTGGGGTTGGGGTCAGGTACCTTCCAGCCGGCGGAGCTGTTGCTGTCTCCTTTATCCTTAAAGTAGGGGACGTATCGCACCATCCAGTCGTAGATCTGGGAGAGGGTGAGGCGCTTCTCCGGCGAGCTCTCGATGGCTTTGGTGATGAGGTCGGCGTAGGAGAGGTTGCCCCAGGCGTTGCGCCGGGAGGTCTTGGCCTTGCGGAGCTGCCCCACATCCGCGCCGGGGGGCGGCGGGGGAGCGGCGGCGACTCTGCGCTCCACCGGGGCCGCCGCGTTCTCGGCTCCGTCCCCGCCGGCCGCCAGCGCCGGGGTTCCCCC
>VWZN01003439.1:0-11246 GCA_013396955.1 Regulus satrapa | reverse complement strand
GGTGCTGGGGGAGCAGTGGGATGCTCAGGAAGCAGCTCTATGGAGCAGGATGACAGAGGGGGGGATTGAGTACCCATGGGGCACGGGGGGGATAGGAAACACCGTGTCTGTGTGGGTTGGAGCCGCGGATTTGTGGGATCAGGAGCAAGCAGGTGCATGCGCCTTGCGTATGGGAGGGGCTTGGCCCCAGAAAAATTGATCCCGTAGGGAAAACTCAAAAGAGACTCTGGGATGCCCCCAAGGAGATGGGGAGCTGCTGGGACACGGAGATGGGGCTGCAGAGCTGCGTGGCCTGGCCTGGCTCGGGGGTAGCTCTTGAGGAAATGGTGGGTGCAGTCATGTTCTCCGGCCAGGCATCTCAGCCGGCTGGCGCCGCAGCCACGCCCCACCCATGGGAGCCCCAGGAGAACACCCAGCACACCACGTTTCTCCTAACGAACGATATTAATAATTAAGCTGCTCAATGAAGGCAAAGTCAATAGAGTATTTGGCTGGGAAGTGTTTGCCAGAATCGCCCCAAAGAGGCAGGCAGGGTGAAGTGAGACATCCCCTTGGCATCCCCGAGCTCTGGAATGGGGTGCCGTGTGGTCCTGGCGGCCTGGTGGGGTCCCATGGGGATCTATCAGGATCCATTGGGACCCATCTGCATTTATTGGGATCTATTGGGACTCATCAGAGGGGTTCGTGGTGGTATTTCACTCACTCCTCTTGAGTTGGTGCCAGCTCCACTCCCGCCTGGCAGCACCCACAAAAGTGGGTGTCTCCCCAGCCCTCTCCAGTGGCTTTTCCAGGCGGTGCCAGGTGGTGACTGTGATGGAATCACAGCCACCGCGTAAAACCGAGCTGCAGCTGCTCCTGGGCGCATGGAGCCCTCTGGCATTCCCACCCACACGGTGGTTTTGGAACACAGACAGAGCCACCTGCTCCCCCCGCGGTGACACCGTGCACCCCCCGCATCCACATGAAAACCGCTCGGCAAGAGGCTGGACGCACCAGCCCTGCCTGATCCAGTGGTCCCGGCTCCACGGGGGACTTGGACGAGCTTTTCGGGCGGTCCAGGTGCGCCTCTCCCCGCTCCCCCGCTGCCCGCGGCGCTGTGCCCAGCACCCGGCCGCAGCCCGGGGCTCCGGTTGCATTTTCCATTCATTATTCATCGAGCTGGAAATCTCGGCAGCAAGCAGGCGATCCGAGCCGGGGGTTGGGGGGCGGCTCGGAGCGGGGGAGCGGCGGCAGCGGCGGGATCGCCGGTAACCNTCCCCGTGTCCCCGTGTCCCCGTGTCCTGCCGCAGGGGACGGCCCTGCTGCAATGCAGTGGCACAGTGAGGGTGACCGCCGTGTCCCGGGAGGGGATGGGGGCCACGGCAAAGGATGGGTGGGGAGGGGGCAGCGGGCACAGGGGCTCTGTGAGCGTGTCTGTGTGCACACGCGTGTCTCTGTGTGTCTCTGTGTGTCTGTGTGTGTGTGTGTGTGTGTGTGTGTGTGTGTGTGTGTGTGTGTGTATGAACACGCGTTGATGTGCGCGTGTCCTGGTGCACACACGAGCTCACGGGGGTGTCTGTGTGTGCCCTGTGTGAGGGGGTGTTTTCTGTGTTTGGGGGTCACCCCTCTGTCCCCAGTTCCGTGTCCCTGGCCCCCACCCTGGGCCAGCCCAAGCTGCCAGGGGGCCAGAGGGGCTCCCTGAGCGCCCCACTGCTGCCGGGGGGCCAGAGAGGCCTCACTGGGAGGGTACTGCAGCCCCCGAACCATCCCGAGCTGCTGCAGCTTCTGCTCCGGCCTGCAGATTTCCCTGGGAAAATGGATCCCAGCGCCCTCAGGGACCTCCTGCCGGTGCTGGTGGTGTTCCAGTGGAGAACGGCCCCTCTGTCCCTCAGCTGCCCACTCTGCCCCTGGGCTGTCCATGGCCTAGCTCCCCTTTCCCCCAATCCCAGCCCTGCGGCCTTTCCCGCCCTGGGAGTCACTCGGTTTTCCCAGGGCGGGCAAAGGTTGGCTGGGCGGGCAGAGCCGCTGGGCCTGGGCCACAGATCTGCTGTGCCCATGGCTGGCTCACGCCAGGCACCTGTGGGATGCTTGCCTGGGAATTGCCATACCCGTGATACGTCCACGTGCCTCACTGGAGCCACACGGCCCCAAGTCCCCGTGTCCCTGGCACCAACATCTCTCCTCTCTGGCTGCAGGTGACCAGGATGCTGTGCCATGGGAAGCCCTGGAGGTCCATGTGCAAGGGGCTGGTCCTGGGAACCCTCCTGACCAGCTTCATGTTGCTGCTCTACTCCTACGCCGTCCCCCCACTGCAAGTCAGCGTCACTGAGTGAGTCTGGGGTTCCCGCGTGTCCCCCCGCAGCTCGGCCTCCCTGTTCCGCTCCAGGAACCCCCAACTGGAGGTGGGGGGCACAGAGATGGCCTTGGGGCTTTCCTGGTGGCACCACGATGTCCCCTTCCTGCTGGTGGCTGCACTCTGCCCCACAGCTGGGGGGGAAGTGGCATCCAACTCCCCGCAGGGCTGGGAACACAGCCTGGGGCTGGGAACACTGCTCCTGGGTGGAAAGGGGAGGGAAGGGAGAGGAGAGGAGAGGACAGGACAGGACAGGACAGGACAGGACAGGACAGGACTCAAGTCTTGGGTTCTTTCACTGCTGGAGCTCCGCAGTGCTCAGCTCCCAGCCATGTCACCTGTCATCAAGTTAATCTCCAAGCTTGTAAATAAGGTCCACGTGCCTCACGAGCCTGGTGCTGTTGGATGGGATCCTTATCAAGGATCAGTTTGGGGAGTTCATTACCGGTGTCCAAAGTCACTCGACTCTGTGGGCTCTGCTCGCTGCCCCAGGCAGCTCAGATAACGCCGCTTGTGTCCTCACGTGCTCCTCCAGGGTCCGTGAGCTCATCTGTGGGGCCAAGCTCTGGAATTATTTCCCTCTTTGCTGGGGGCTGTATCCTTCATGGATCCCACAAGGTGTTGAGAGCTCCCAGACTTCCTCCATGGATCCTGTGAGGAGTTCATGACTCCTGTGAGGGGTTGAGAGATCCCTGACCTCTTCCATGGATTCTACAAAGGGTTGAGAGCTCTCATACCCCATAAAAATGTTATCAGCTCCTCTCCATGGAGTTGTGGCCATGAAGAGCTCCCCTTAACGCACTTTTTGGCGTCACCTCCACCAGGACCATCATGGCCATGCCCATGGAGACCCCGCTGCTCTATGTCCATTTCCAGAGCCCACCCCCAGGTCCAGCTCCTGTCCCCAGGTCCAACACCCATTCCCGGGTCCAGAACCCATCCCCAGATCCAGCTCCTCCAGCGCAGAATATCCCTAAGCCTTCAAAGTGCCAATGCCACTCTCACCGCGGCGCTCCACCTCTTCTCTCACCCAGGATCCCGGTGCCCTTCTGCTCCTCCCACCTGTCCCCCGTCCAGGCTGCCCCGTCCAACGGCACGGGCAGCGCCTCGGGGTGGAGCTGCCGGCCCAAGCTCAACGTCATGTTCATGAAGACCCACAAGACCGCCAGCAGCACCATCCTCAACATCCTCTTCCGCTTCGGGGAGAAGCATCGCCTGAAATTCGCCTTCCCCAACGGCCGCAACGACTTCTACTACCCGTCCTTCTTCGAGCGCAGCCAGGTGCAGCACTACCGGCCCGGGGTGTGCTTCAACATCATCTGCAACCACATGCGCTTCCACTACGAGGAGGTGCGCAAGCTCCTGCCGCCCGACGCCACCTTCGTCACGGTGCTGCGGGACCCCGCCTACCTCTTCGAGTCCTCCTTCCACTACTTCGGCCCTGTCATCCCCCTCACCTGGAAGATCACGGGCGAGGATAAGCTGGACCAGTTCCTCCGGGACCCCCAGCATTACTACGACCCCAACGGGTTCAACGCTCACTACCTCCAAAACCTCCTCTTCTTCGACTTGGGCTACGACAGCAGCATGGACGCCAACAGCCCGCTGGTGGAGGAGCACATCCAGGAGATCGACCGCCGCTTCCACCTCGTCATGTTGCTCGAGTACTTCGATGAGTCGCTGGTGCTGCTCAAGGACCTGCTGTGTTGGCAGCTGGAGGACATCCTCTACTTCAAGCTCAACGCCCGCAAGGGCTCCACGGTGTCCCGGCTGACCCCTGAGCTGTACGAGCAGGCGACGGCCTGGAACCTCATCGACGCCAAGCTCTACCGCTACTTCAATGCCACCTTCTGGCGCAAGGTGGAGGCCTACGGGAGGGAGAGGATGGCCAGGGACGTGGCCGAGCTGCAGAGGGAGAACGAGAAGATGACCAGCATCTGCATCGACGGGGGACACGCCGTGGATGCCAGCGCCATCCAGGAGTCCTCCATGCAGCCCTGGCAGCCTCTGGGGGAGAAGACCATCCTGGGGTACAACTTGAAGAAGAAGATCAGCAAGAAGCACCAGAAGCTGTGCCGCAAGATGCTGACGCCCGAAATCCAGTACCTGACTGACCTGGGGGCCAACCTCTGGATCACCAAGCTATGGAGCTACGTGCGGGACTTCCTCAAGTGGTAGGGGCTGGCAGGCGCCCCGCTTCCCTGGGGAAGAACCAGGTGCTTTCATTTTTGTTACTCATGGTTCTCTTGGTTTGGAACTGGCTGGAGGCTCTGGAGCCCGGGAACTTTTGGGGGGATCCTCCATCACCTTCCTGCAGAGCTCCAGCTTGGGCAGGAAAGCGGAGACTCTGCCTCCGTCAGCAGGGTCAAGGAGCTCAGGGGTGGTGTTTTCCTGCAGGATCCACTTCTCCCCTCCCCAAAGAAAAGCTGGAGGAGGGATTTGTGAAGGACGTGGCCTCGTCACAGCGGGAGCAGGGTGTTTGTCACCAGGCTGCTGGGTGCGGGCAGGGATGTGCTGGTAGAGGGTCTCCCTTGCCCGGGGTGGGCACAGGTGCCCACAGGGATCACAAACCTCCAGAGGCTCCTCAAATCACTCCACTGAGCCCTGGTTTCGGGCTGTGGGAATGCCAGAGCCTGCCGCACTGCCTCAGCCCGTGGGTGTGATGAGTGCAGCACGTTCTCAGCCCGCTCACAGCCATCACTCCATGCCAGGCTGTGACCCGGAGCCATTTGGAGATTGGAAAACACACCCCAAAAGCCCCAGCCTTTACCAACAGGTCCCCGTGGCAAAGGGCACCCCCTCCTTGCCCCCCATCATCCCAGTTAGAGGGCCCCATGGCCCTGGTCCCCACAGAGGACGTCCCAAAAGGCCAACAGGGTCTGGTCAAAACTGGCATGGGGAGGAGATGGGAGTGGGTGCAGTGGGACTGTCCCCGTGATGCCATCCTGGGCACGGTGGGGATGCTGAGGGCAGGGGCCATCCCCAGTCCCCTCCCTGCCTTGGGGACAAACCTCGTGCGTCCCAGCTGGGCTGGATGACACCGGTGATGCCGCATCCCACTGAGAGTGGCCCTGGCTGGGCACAGACGTGGCACCTGTGGCTGAGCCACCCCCCAGAAAAGGGACCCCCTCCTTGTCCCCCCACCTGTGTTCAGCTTCTTCTGTAAAGACTAGAAATAAAAACATGATTTACTTTTGTAATATAATTGTGTATTTGGTAGTTTTTGATATAGGGATGGTCGAGCTGGTCTCCAGCCATCTCCTTCTCCGGGATGGGATGGATGGCGTGGGGATGTTCCTAAAGCCACAGCAGGGTGCTCAACCAGTCCCTGCTCCTTCCGGGAGCTCCCCAGGGTCCTGGCACCATTGTCCCCATCAGTCCTGGGGGTGGGGGTCCCCTGTGCCCTAGGCAGTGCTGAGGAATGAGACCCTCAGTGTGAGTGGGGCGCCTGGGTCTGCCCCCAGTGTCCCTGCTGGGCGCTGGGGGACATCCCCATGGTGTGCAGGTGCCACCCAGGAAGGTCTGCTGGCTTCACAGGGACACCAAAGCCGTGAGACAAGCCATCACTGGTGACACAAACCACTCGTGCCACCACGTTCCAGCTCCGCTGCTGGTGGGGGGCCCTGGGGGACTCGCCCTGGGACTTCTCCACACTCGCTGTCCCTCTGCGCCCAGGCCACCAGGCCAGCCCGCTCAGAGGAGGCCTGGGGTGGGATGTTTGGGCTGTGGTGGGGACACCTGAGCTCCTTCTCCCCCAAGCACTTCACCAGGTCTCCGTCTTTGCTGTGACCAAACTGCTGCTCCCACGTGGCCGTCCTCTCCAGCAGAGCTGCAAGCAGAGCTGTGATGGGACAAGTGCTGGGGGCTGGCACTCCCTGGTGGGACCAGGATCGGCCATGGGACCAAGGCTGAGTGACGGGACCGTGTGGCAAACTGGCTGGACCAGGACCATGTGCAGGAGTAAAAGGACACGGTGGGAGCAGCAGCGTGCACAGGACCAGGACTAGCTGGGAATGGGACCCTGTGGTGGGCTCTGCACCTTGCTGCAATGCCATGGGAGGCCCAGCATCACGCCTGGGAACAGGACTGATCGGTGGGTATGGGACCAGGACTAAGTGGTGGGTATGGGATCATGCTCAGGACCAGTCTGAGTGTGGCACTGGGGCTGTGGCATGGATTGGGGACTGGAAGATGGGCACAGGCTCTTGTGGTGGGACTGGGCAGGTGTGAGGGGTGGGACCAGCCCCAGGTGGCTGCAGAGACCAGGCAAAGCCCCCCACCCCATCAGTGCCAGCTGGGACCCATTGACAGCCAGCTCCAAGTCCTTAAAGACCCCCAGCTGGTGGGGTGGGGCTGCTGCTCGCTGGGGATGGAGCTGTGCTTGTTGGTGCTGGTGTGTGGGGCTGTGCTGGAGGTGGCAGGTGAGTGGGGCTGGGGTCTCCCTTCAGTCCTCTTGCTGGTTGTACTGGTCGTGGGGTCGTGGCTTTGCCCAGTGCTGTTTCCTCATGGTCNTGCTGGAGGTGGCAGGTGAGTGGGGCTGGGGTCCCCCTTCAGTCCTCTTGCTGGTTGTACTGGTCGTGGGGTGGTGGGTGCCCCTGGCTTTGCCCAGTGCTGTTTCCTCGTGGTCACCTGGGGTAGAGGAGCCTCCCTAAAATGCTCCCAAGCCCTGAGGGTTGGGGCAAGGGGCTGCCAGGAGCTCCCCAAGGTCCGAGCAGGGCTGGTGGGACCTGGTTGGGTGGGGGGGATCAGAGGCACTGGTGGGGTCTGTGGCTGCTGCCAGTGGTGTCCCACCCCAGGAGGAGCTCCTGGTCCGTCCCCAGCCCTGGGAATGCTCCTGGTGCATTCCTGTAGTGCAGACGGGCTCCTGCTGGGGTGGGGCTGGGGACAGAGGAGCTCCTGGGTGCTCTCCCTGCCTCTGTGCTGCTGCCCCCTGTTCCCAGCAAGTCCTGGGGACATCTGAGGTCCTGGATATCCATGCTGTGTCTGGGATATGCTATTGCTGGCTCAGCCTTCCCTTTCCAGGGACCACCATGGTCCCAGCTGCCTCAGAGCCCCCCGGTCACACGGCGGCAGCTGCAGTGATGTCCTCAGGGACAGGGAGAGTTCCTGCTCACCCCCGCTCTGAGGAGCCCATCGTGAACTTCACCTTGAGGCTCCTGGATGGTGAGTGCTCTGGGGGTGCTGCAGGATAATGCTGGGAGGTGAGACCATGGGATGGGTCCAGCCAAAACCCTTGGGTTCAACCAGCAGCAGTCAGTGCCTTCTCCTGGCTGGCCCCAGCACTTGGACCACCAGGAAAGGTGGCTGCCCCTGCGGAAAATCCCCCCCTCTCCTTGTAGAGGGATGTCCCCAGTCCTGATACCACAATGGGCTTTGGGGTCAGCTCTGCCCCTGATGGGTGACATGGTCCCGCTCAGCTCCTGGGGGGTGCAGAAAGGTGCTGTAGCTCTGGAGAGAGGGAAGGCAGGCCTGGGGGCAGAGTCAGGACAGGAGGTGGGCTCTGAAAGGGATTGGGGCCAAGACACCTGTGGATGGTGGTCTGGGATGTGTCTGGTGCCCCCATCTTGGGTGGGATCGGTTTGGGGGTGTCACACTAAGCCCACACTTCTCAGAGGACTCCAGTGCCGCTCCAGAGAAGCTGCCAGTGCTCAGTCCCGGCTCTATCATCCACCTGGAAGCCAGTGTCCACTTCAGTCCCAGCATCTCCATGAAGATCCACGTGGATCAGTGCTACAGGACCACCACGGAGCAGCCAGGACACTCCAGGAGGGTTTTCATGGTGGTGAACAGCCATGGGTCAGTGCTGGTGGGGCAGGAAGTAGGGGCTCCTTCTCCAGCCACCCCGGGGGTCCTGCAGGACCTCCTGATGCAAAGGGATGTCCAGAGGCTGGAGACAGCCCTGGAATGTCCTGTGTCACTCTCCTGCCACAGATGCCTGCACGGGGAGCAGCTGGTGAATGTGTCTGTCCAGCGCCAGAGCGGTGGGTCTGTCCTCCAGCTCTCCATGCTGGTCCCCACGCTGGAGGGTGAGCCCGAGGAAGAGCAGGTGAGGTGGGAATGATGCCCTTGGTGGTGGGATGGATGTCCCAGGGAGGGGGATGACCTGCTTGTCCCAAAGCACTGTCCATCCTGAGACACAGCGCTCCTGCTGGGGTGGCCTCAGCCCCATGAGGGCATGTGGAAGGAGAGCAAGGTCCCTGAGGAAGGATGTGGTGTCCCAGCAGGTCTACGTGCACTGCCTGCTGGTGGCATGGGGACAAGGACGTGCCACCAGGTCCTGCTTCTACAGCCACACCACAGCCAGGTACGCTGGGTGCCCGGGGCCACGAGCATCCCACGGGTGTGCTGGGGGAAGACCAAGTGCTCCCACTGTGGTCTGGATGTCGCCTCTGATTTGATGGCAGCTGGTGGCACGGCCATAGGTCCCAGCTCCCTCACGCTGCAGATGTGCTGGGGAAGTGCTTGGTGACATCTCCTCTGGGGTGGCACCATGTGGGTCTTGTGATGGAATCTGGGAACCCCTAGAGCCCAACGCCCCAGTTCTGTCCTCTCCTCTCCCAGCTGGCATAACGCAGAGGACCCTGCCCAGAGTACTCCCTGCCACTGCTGTGACGCCGGATGTCCCGCCACTGCCACCCTCCGTGGAGACGTGCCAGGTACCAGGGCTGGGACAGGGTGGCCCCATGTTGTTTTGGGGTCTTGGGAGGGCTCCTGGGCTGGACTGCATTGGACATACCCTCCCATAGCATTCCCAGGAGAGGGGACACTCCACCGAGAGACACTGGGACCAGTGCTGGTGCAGAAGGAGAAGGTGCCGTGGTACGAAGGTGAGGGACACCCCAACCCTCTCTCATGTCCCCAAAACCCCCACCCCTCGTGCTGCACCCCCCCCTCTGACCCTGAATTGTGTTTTTTGTCGTTCCCAGCACGGTGCTGGACGTTGAAGTGGTTCCTGCTGGCTGGGCTGGCCCTGGTGGGCAGTGCTGTGCTGGGGGGGCTGCTGGGGCTGGCCCTGACCTCCTGGCGCCTGGGCAGACCCCGGCAGGGACAGCGGCCAGCGAGGCAGAGGTGTCCCTTCCAGGTTGAGCTGCAGCGTGTGGTGGGGGCCCTGGTCCTCAGGGAGACAGAGAAACAGGGGGAGATGGAACCAGAGCCTCTTTCTCACCAATAAATGTGGTTTTGCTTTCTCCAAAGTTTCTCCTTGCTGGTAGCGTGTGGATGCCACCAAGGGATGGAGATGTGCTCCTACACTGGCAAATCATGGCTCCAGGTTCCTGCAGGTACCTGGAGCTGTGGTTTCCAGGTGCTGTGGCACTGTCCCAGCCTGTGCTGCTGGAGATGGTGGCTCCTGGCTCGGTGGATTCTGTGTCCTTGGAGGCCAGGGACATGGTGGCAGCTCCTTGGGGACAGTCCCCAGGATCTCCCATGAGGCTGTGGAGAGATGGAGAGGCTCTAAGATGGGAACAGCAGGGCTGTTCTGGGCAGGCAGAGACCCCCTCTCTCCAGTGGAAACCCCTGAGGGATTGGGACCCACCCAGATCCGTGTGTCACCCAGGAGAGGATGTGGCCTGGCCATGGTGGCACCTCAGCATCACCCATCAGGGATCATGTTTGAAATGTTTATTAGGACCACTGGGGGGTAGGGTGGCCACTCTGGAGGTCACCAGAGTGAGGGGTCACAGTAGGTGGGTCACAGCAGCATGCCTCAGTTTCCCCAGAGTGCAGGGGGGCGGCGCTCAGTGCGAAGTCGGGGGCTCTCCCGGTGTCCCGTAAAGCTTGCGGAGGCTGGAATCCATCAGGAAATCCACAGTCCTGCGGCAGGAGAGGGCGTCAGCAGGGTCGCGGGGGGGGCTCCGGGGCAGTGGATGCCATGTGGGATGGGTGGGGCNCACGGCAGCGGCTCTCCGACCCTTGTCGATGGCGTCGGCGGTCACGTAGGCGGTGGCCACGCCATAGCTGGCCCACACCACCGGCACTGGCACCAGTGGGCGGAAGGACTCGCCCACCTCGTTGGCGTAACCTGAGGGGACGGCAGGGTCAGGGACCGACCGTCCCCACGTCACCCCTCCAGCGTGTCCCAGTGTCACCGGAGGGATCTTGCACAGGGGCTCTTTGGAGTGCCTGGGTCTCCTTGGAACCCCTGCCAGCGGGACAGCTGGGCTGGGGGTGGCCGCTGCCGGAGGGGCTGTCTGGGACTGCCCAGTGCCAGTGGCCACTCCTGGGATCCGTGTCCGTGCCTGGTGCCCGTAACCGGCCCCAGTACCCGTGCATGGGCCGGCAGCTGATGCCACCAGCGTGTGGCAGTGCTGGTGGCAGTGACAGGTGCCTGGTGCTGGTGTGCAGCGCTGTTACCCTGCCTGCTGTGCCCGCTGCCAGGCTCTGGTGCTGCTATCTGCTACCAGAGCTCCTTATCAGTGCAGTGCTGGGTGCTGGTGGGCCCAGGGCACTCTGAGGCACCAGGGCTGGGTGTCGGTGCCCCGTAGCCAGGGCCCTGCAGTGCCTGCAGCGCGGTGTTGGCGCCCTGCACCCGGCAGTGTCTGGTGTCACGTTCCTAAAGCAGTGTTGGGTGTCAGCGCCTGACGGCGGTACCCGGTACCAGTGTCTGGTGCTGTGCCCAGCGCTGCTGCCCCGTTCCTGAGGGCAGGACCCACTGCCCCGTTCCCGGTACCCTGGGACAGGGGCTCGGTGTCACTGCCCCGCCTGCAGCCGGGACCCGATGTTAGCGCCCAATGTCAATGCCCGGGTCTGCATGCCCCTACCCCCTGTCAGTGCCCGGTGCTGGTGCCCGGTGCTGGTACCCGGTACCCAGTGTCAGTACACGGTTCCCGGTGTCAGTGCCCGGTTCCGGGCGCTCCCGTAGCTCCGGGTACCGGTACGCAGGGTCAATGCTCTGCACTCAATGTCAGCGCCCGCT
>VWZN01003438.1:0-13377 GCA_013396955.1 Regulus satrapa | reverse complement strand
GGGCCAGCCCAGGCTGGGGATGAACAGATCAGAGCAGCCCTGCCCAGAAGGAGCTGGGGGTGCTGGGGGTGAGAGCTGGCCATGAGCCAGCCGTGGGCACTCCCAGCCCAGAGAGCCAAGTGTGTCCTGGGCTGCATCCAGAGCCCCGTGGGCAGCAGGGCAGGGAGGGGATTCTGCCCCTGTGCCCCGCTCTGCTGAGACCCCACCTGCAGAGCTGCCTCCAGCCCTGGGCTCCCAGCACAGGAGGGACAGGGAGATGTTTGAGCAGGATACTAATAGAAAGGCCATGAAGATGATCACAGGGTGGGAGCACATGGCCTGTGAAGACAGGCTGAGACAACTGAGGCCTGCTCAGCCTGGAAAAGAAAAGATTCTGGGAGACCTTTTAGTAGCCTTCCAGTACCTAACAAGGCTAAAGCTGGAAAGGAACTTTTTACAATGTGCATTGTACTGACAGGACAAGGGGAGATAGAATGGTTTTAAAAGAAAAGTGGATAGTTTTAAAAGAGATCTTAGGAAGAAATTCTGTACTGTGAGTAGGGTGATGCACTGGAACAGGCTGTCTGGATATGCTGTGGCTGTTCCATCCCTAGAAGTGTTCAAGGCCAGGCTAGATGGGGCTTTGAGTCACTTGGTCCAGTGAAAGATCTCTTTGCTCATGGAAGGTGTCCCTGTCCTTGGCAAGGGTGTTGCAACTAGATAATGTGTGAGCTCACTTCAGACACAAAGCATTCTCCAATTCTGTCAAGAGAAATACAAGCCAGTAGTCAGCAGTGTCCTCAGAATCCTCCTTACTGTCATAATGCAGTGTCTTTCGAATTTTCTGGTGTTATTTAAAAACAAACCAAACCAAACCAAACAAACAAACAAACAAAAAACCAACAACAACAACAAAAAAAAACCCAAAACCAAAAAAAGCACAAAAATCAGCAGCAGAAATCAAGCAAGATTTGCCAGCTACCAAACTGTCTGCTAATTGCAACAGGTGAATGACCATTAATGAGGTTCCCCTTATTGCTGGCGGTTAAGAGATAGGACTCCTCATAGTGCAAGCAAGAAGCCATTCACTGTACTTAAAGGTTGTTTTATATACTCTCAAGCTTTGAATAAACTTTCTCCTGCCAAGCAATAACCCCATTATTCATGTTTCTTAGCAATATTGCTTAACTATAATCTTGCAGGTGCAGTCTTACATGACTACTTTAAAACAAAGCACAACTTTCCTTTTCCTTCCCCCTTCAAATTTCTGTTTGAAGTTCCCATGGTTCCTGGCTGACCAAGGCCAAGATGTCTACACCATCCATCAACTCCCCAGTACTCTCTGCTCCACTGCCCAGCTGCCTCCCCATACATTAAAATTAACATCATCTGAGTTTAGCAAACTCTCTCTAGCTAATAAATATATTTTGAGCATTGAAACAGAATGGTTGCAGTTAAAAAAAAAAAAAAAGTAATACTTATTTGTCATGCTTCAATAACAGACAGCAATTAAATACCATACTTGCTCACTCCCCCCAGCCCATCCTAGTAGGGAGGAGAATTTAAAAAACAGGTAAAATTCATGGGTTAAGAACAATTTAATAATAATAATAAAAAAATAAAAACAGTAATAAAAAATGGTAAAGCAGAGAGAGAGAAAGAGTAACAGAACTCCAAAAAAACAAGAAACACACAAAAAAATATTCAGCTGCCTGATGTCCAGCCCATCCTCAAAGAGCAGCCACCTCCTCCCAGCCAATTCCCTCCAGTTTATACACTGGGCATGACTGGCAGTTTATGCTAAGAAATAACTTTGGCCAGTTTGGGTCAGCTGTCCTGGCCATGGTCTCAAACATTTTCTTCTGCAGATCCTCACTGGCAGAGCATGAGACACTGAGAAGTCTTTGACTAAGCACTATTCAGCAAGAACTAAAATACAGTGCATTAGAAACAGTGTATTATTCTCATTCTGTAAACAAAATCTACATTATTGTAACAGCTACTGTGAAGAAAACAGACTCTGTCCCATCTGACAGTGATGTTAGAGTGTTTACAGAGCAGCCTTCACACTTCTGTATATGGGGGGGTTTCACCATGTGCTTATATCCTGCTCTGTTAAATGCTCTGGAACATCCAGAAGTCAAGAAGTCAGAAGGGACTGGTAAAGTCCTACCAACACACAAATGACTCCTAGCCCTCTCTCATTTTTTAGAGGATTGAAGCAGTGCTACTGCTGTAATGACATTCATTCAGCCAAAGAATTTCTCACTAACTTTATTCCACATTAAAAAACACCAAGCAGACAAAAATATATCTTAAAAAAACAAACTCTTCACCAGTCTTTCTACAAGAGGTTTCCTTCTGTCTTGGATACCCTAGATGCTGATTTCCAACTTCTTAATTTGCAGACTTCTCAGCTTACTAACTTTTTGGACTGTCAGCCAGTGTCTGTTGACCTCATGGAATGTTGCCTTTATGGCTTTTAATCATATGCCAAGCTCCTACAGAAACAGCAGAAGTGGATTATCACAAAGGCCCTAGAGATAAGAAGTGACATAATGTGCTATTGTTACTGCTTTTGCCAGCTCAGCAATATGCATATCCATACGGCCAAACACTTAGTGGGCTTCCTCTCCACGTTGTGTTTCAACTCTTGCAGATGTGAGCCCTGTGAGAGTCATGGACTTATCCAAACACTTAGTTAGTTCTTCAACAGCAGTTTCAGTTCTGACGTAAACTGTTTATGTTAGATATTTCCATGGTACACTAAGAACTGTAATCTGTATGTGTAATCCTCTTTATGTTGTGATGTAGCACAAGTCACTGTCAGCAATAGTGTTTGTATCCTCTCTGCACACACACACACACACAAAAGAATAAAATATTTTTTTTAAAAAAAAGGCAGCTAAACCACCACCATAGTGTCATGAACTTGCAGCATATTAAACTCAGATTAGCATTATCAATCACAATCACCAAAAGAACTCCTGTAAGGGCTACACAGGTGCTGCACCACACAGCTCCTCCACTTGTGTCTGTGAAATGTCCCTGGGCGTGATGTCCTGCCACGGCGGATCCCGGGCACACAACTTTCCCTGTTACACAGTTCATTTTTCCTGTCATTGTGTCCGAATCAGCATTTCCAGAAACAGAACAGGAACTTGTCTGAGAGCAAGAAAAACTTCACTGGGGCGAGAAGGAAGGGACGGGGGTTTACAAAAAAGGGCTCAATCCTTGTTTGCCTATATATTTATTTATCTGGCTAGCTGCCATCCCTTCACTCACTCGTCCAGATAATTATTTAATTAAGGCTGCCCTGCTCCCCGCCCGGCCCGGGGCGGGCCTCACGGCACAGCCGCGCGGCGCCCCCTGCCGGCCGTGGGGCGGCACTGCCGGGCCGAGAGGCCGCCCGGGCCCTGCGTCCCGGAATGGATTCCGTGAAAAATCATGGAATACCGACAGCGGCTGCTGCCCGGCCCCCGGGGCAGGGTTTTCTGTTCCTCACCTGGCAGAGAGAAACACGTCCCTGCTGCAGGCGGGGCCCGGGCCCCAGAGCGGCGGGCTCTGAGGAGTAGTCGGCCGGACAAACGCCTTTGGCAGCAGCTGCGGCGCAAGGTTGAGGCGCCGAAACAGGTGCTGGTGGCTGGGAGCTCGGCAAGAGCTGGCCGTCTTTTTCTCCTGTGAGCAGCAAGTGGATCCAAGCCATGTTCTCCAGATCGTGGTGTTTTCTTCCCGGAGCCAAAGATGTCAACCATTTCACAGCGGCTACAAGCCACTGCCTTTGAGAATGGGTCTTAGGGGCAGCCCACACCCCTGTTCCTCTGCAGCTCAACCTTTCTCAGACCTACATCTGCCACTGAACATCTTCATCTCTGACCAAAACCTCACAGCTTTGTCTTATTTAATAGCTGGGTGCTTTGGAGTATTGTGATAGTCCATCCACAGGCTGTGTCAGATCCTTAGACATCCTTCAGTATTAGGATTCCTTCTTGCTAATGGCAGGGATTAGACAGCAGTGTGATTCACCCCCTGATCTTCTATAGATCTCTGCTCTAAGTGGGGAGATAGACTTTCAACAACATAATTGGCTGCAATTTGGTCTGAAGTGCACAGGAGGCTGACTGACCATTAATATTAAGTTGTAGGAATGCATTGCATACTGAATCCTTTGAAAAAAAAAAAGCATTTCTAAAACTTTGTGCTGGGTATACGTGGCCAATTGCCAGCTGACATTCTTCTCTTGTACTCTAAGAATTCTCCTCTCTTGGCTCCTCACATTTACACTGCAAGATCTTCAGGGTTGGGACAAACATTTATGTATCCTTTTGCCTGAAAAAATAGAAAACATAAACCAGGTAATAATAGATAATAAGTATTCACTTATAGTGCTTAATAAGTGCTATGATGTTTGCATATTCATACAGGCAAAGAAAAGGCAGGGCAACGATGCTTGAAAATTATCTCTCTATTTCTCTCCTTAAAATATTAGTTTCTCAAAATTAATATCTCTACAGAAATATCTCAATTTAGGAAAAAAAAAAAGATTTTGAAATGTGTAATATAAGGCAACTGATTCATAAGGCAAAACTGCTTTATGAAAACTCTGAATGGAAAATGCCTTAACTGTTTTTTTCTGTTTCAATGGCATAGAGTGTTATTTTAAAATTTTATATAAGAAAGCCCCTAAAAGCTGGAAAATATACACTGGTTTGCAAACCACTCAGTTTTTTTTTTTTAGCTGTATAAGCTAGTGCTGAAAGGCATTGCAGAGTCTTTGCAAGCAGAATAGATCACCAGGGTTTCTTCCACAAAATGCTGCTCAAATGAATGACACTCCAGATTTAATTGTTGATGTCTGCAAGTGTTGTGAGAGACTTAATTGTATTTTATCCTAACTCTCCTTGTAATAGTGGGCTTCAATGTTTTCAATGTTCACTTGGAACAATAAGGTCCTAAAACCTGTAGATTATCTACATATAATAATGTCATTATATTGCTCGTTATGTATTTTAACACAAGAGGTAAGATTTGGGAAATGCTGCAAACCAGCCTTCTGTGCAATTTGTTGATGAGTTTCTCTCTAAAGCCTGTTTCTTAAGGCAGAGAGCCAGACAAATTCCACCATATTTATTTTCTGTTTGCATATGGACAGTATTACTGGATCTCATTCCTTAATGTCATCTCTGGGTCACAAAGGTCTGAATCCTGCCTCTTTAAACATGTCCTGGGTACAGCTTCTTAATCAGACCTGACTGATAGCTTTTCCATGCTTACACACACAGTGCGTGGAAAATACCTAAACTTACATACTCATAGAAGTATGAATGGTTGTTGGTAGACTTTTCTCCTTTAAAATTAGATTATATGTTGCTGCAATGAAAATATTCTTTCACTGTTTGTTTCCAGGATGGTACATTAAAATACTTAATTACTTTTTTTTTTTGAGTTTACATTACTGGGAAAATCAACACAGTATATTTGGAACCATACAGGTACAGTAAAAAGGGATGAAGAAAGTTTGGCATAATTTTGCTCATTAGAGCAATTGTTTTAAGTCAGATATTTGTCTTTTGTATAGTTATTAACTGGCTGAGTTTGAATAAACAATCTGACTGGCTGGGGAAGATTATCAGCTCCATAAAGAAAGAAAATTCAGATGGTTTATATATGCCACTTTCTTCATCAGGAAACAAATTAGCTTGAAGTGTGTAACAGAAATAAAACAGACTTGGTTTTCTCAGCATGATCTGTGAGGGTTGCAGAGCCATGCCTAACTTTTAGATTCTGCCAGTGATCTCCTGATGTTTTACACATGAAAGATAAGAACACAACCATCAGATTCTAGAGGATAGGGAAGTATGTAGCAATCAATACCATAGTAGATTATCAACAAACACAACAAGGTGGCTTGATTTAACATAAGTCAATATGTACATCCAATTTAATATTCTCCACTTGTCCTATACAATGACTGAATAAAAAAGATCAATCACTTTTTTTGCCCCAAAATTTAGTGAAGCTGCCATCTGGTATGCTAGTTGCATCAATAAGAATCTTGCAGGTACTGTTAGTGGAACAGAATGAAGATAAGTAGCAAGATAATTCCTATAATAACGCCTAGGTTCTGGTTGCTGAAAAATCAAATTCTAGCAAATGCTTTATGCCATTTTGTTTGATCTGAAAAGTTTCCATTCTGAGTTC
This sequence comes from Regulus satrapa, assembly GCA_013396955.1. Lineage (NCBI taxonomy): Eukaryota > Metazoa > Chordata > Aves > Passeriformes > Regulidae > Regulus > Regulus satrapa. The sequence continues at coordinate 7,197 of VWZN01003438.1, read as the reverse complement.
TCAGTTCCTCTGTTAATTATGTTGTTTGTACCATGCTTAAATTAGTTGTGCTATGAAGAGAAGAACTGATGGGTCAGGCCTCCTGTGGATGAAAGAACTGATGCTGAAACAACATACGAGTAATTCCACACGGACTGTGGACTCTGTATTTTCACAGTGAAGCCTGTTCTACTCACTGTCTTTGAAAAAAACTTAGGCAGATGGACAAATAATCGGATTAATTAGGAAACCAAACTGCAGATATGACATATTTAACCACGGAATTTGAATATTTCAACATTCTAATAGATAGACTACATCAATTTTTTTTGACCAGTTAGCTTTGTGATGAAGCTATAGCTGAGAACAGTCAGATTTCACCCCTTTTATAAATTAGTCTTCATTACAAAAATATTTGCCTTTCTTAGGCTTATCTTAATTAAAGGAATAAAAATTTCTGTTTCCAAACAAGTGCAGACTTTGTCTGTGACTTCAGCCAGAGTGTCTCACACATTTCTGCTGTGCCGTGTCAGGGAGGGAGGATTCTGTGGTGTTTTCTGTGCAGTGTCAGGCAGCAGTCCTAATTTCTCTAGGGTGGTACAAGCTGAGGCTCCATGATTTCAGGATGTGTAATCATAGCAAGACACCTGAATTCTTTCTTAGCCATTCACATGAAAACTCACTGAAGCACTACCTGCAGAGAACAACTTGTAAAGATTCAGACAATCTTGAGTTTGAGGAAAAACTTAATAAAGGTTTGAGAGATCGGAATCTACTAAATGTAAGTTACCCTTCTGGGGGGAAGGACACACAGACCTCTTCTGAGCCTTTCAGAAATCTTTTCAGAAAGAGGAGCCAAGACCTCTTTTTCTACATGTGATGGCAGACATGCTTAAAAAGTTCTAAACATCAGCTAGATTCAGTAATGAAAAGTATACTGAAAAAGAGAAAAATAGATTCACATCCCAACAAAGTACCTTCAGTACCTGAAGATGGAAAATATCCCGGTTCATTCATAAGAAAAATTAAAAAATCAATTCTCTATGGACATACACACGTATCCTCACAGGAAAACAAAACAAACAAAAAACAAGCAAACAAAAAAACCACAACAGGCAGTTTTAAAATATGGGAGCATTTTGTAGTACTTTCTGTACAAATATAGCATACAAGGGTTTGAAAGACATGCTTGCAGCAGCTATACATACAACTCATACAGTCATTTTCTTTCCATTTTAGGATCAAGTCTTCTTCACCCATAGCACCTAGGAAATGAAGGAGTGTCTTAATGAAATAGTCTCCCTTCTCTCAAGTAAGATATTCCATTATTTCATGAAGAAAAAGGGAGTGCCTTGAGCATTTGTGTATTCAAGTGTGCCAAAAAAAGGTTGAAAGGGAAATTTGGAAAAAAAGTACAGTAGTTCAAACTTTACTATCAATTACATGAATACAACAATCAAGATCATACTGCCTTTGCTATAAATGCAGTCAGAAGTAAAAATGCATCAGTTTTGTCACTCTTGAACCTGTACCTCTGCACCTAAAAGCAGAATTTGGTTCAATACTGATAAATACATTTGTCAGATCAATAAACAAACTCCCGTTCCATGATGGTTTTTGCTAAAAGGCCAGGCTGAGGACTGGAGATCCTGAGACACAAGAATGTTTTTCATAATGACTGCTTGAGGTAGTTAATATTTATCTTCCCCTAGCTTGTAATAGTAATCTATCTTCTCTGAGAAGCAGAAGTCTTTACACAAGCAAATTCAGAAGGCACTTTTGTTTAGCTTTTGAGGAGCTTTCCAAAATTTTGTCTCTCTGTCCTTTACTAGGCCAGGATTTATTTTTAAGTTTAATCATTACCATGATACCAGGGATGAAAGCATGGCAGACCTCTTTGCTCACCTGGGTCCTAATGTATTAAACTTGTAGCATATCTCTCCGGCTTTGAGATCCCTCTCTCAGGAAACGATTGCTACCCTTAAACTCCAAAACTGTTTCTTTTTGACAAATCAAGTTCTCAGAGCTGCACTGGGCAAGCCTCGAGTCAGGCTTGACTGTTCTGTGAAGGAAGGTAAGCCAGCAGCCAAGTGTGACAGCAATTCAGCTGGGAGCAGTGGTCTCACTGACAAAATCACAGAGTTCAGAATTAAGGTTCAGGAAGGTTCAGAATTAAGAGATGAATGTCAACGAACCAGAATTAAAGTTCAGAATTAAGAGCTGATGATCCCAGTCAAACACAGCCCAGGGTGAGGCTGAGCTAGGATGTTCATCCCAAGGGTCCAGTTTCTGGGCCAGACAGGGAAGGGCCAGGACTGTGCCCAGACTGGCTACTGCACAGCTGTGGCACCAGTGGTAAACCCACAGCTGGAAATGCCCCCCCAGGAACCACGGGGACAAATCTTCCCCTCCAGCTTTCCTCACTGCACTGGTGGGAGAGCCCACCTTGGCCTCCAACTCACAGACCTCACAAATTTGACTTTGTGCCAAAATGACACACACACAGAGAAATATATTCTGTAATCTGGGCTTTGGTACCACAAAAAAAAAAAAAAATTCTGAAAAGCAGAAGTTAACCATAATGTCCAAAATACAGACTTCTGAAACTAGTGGCTGGAAAATTTTGCTATATATTTATAAACTAATCCTAGAATCTCACTTTTCTTGTTTATTGGTTTTTGGGGATTTTTTTTGTGTTTTATTGTTTGGGTTTTTTTTGGCTGGCAAAGCAAATCAATCACTGTGGCAGTTTTCATTTCTCTCAGTGTGCCTACAGGATGCAGTGTCACTATTTTACTGTGTTACAGTGTCACACTGACACACCTGAGACATTTGGAAGAGGGGAGGAGTTTTGCCTTCTATAAGCTCTTATTTCACCCTTTTTAATAATAGTATTATTGTTATTGTTATTATTATTATTACTATTACTATTACTCTTACTATTATCTTTCATGACTAGTTTTAAAGGGTGTTGCATCACTAAAACGTAGCAAGTTTAAGCCAACAGCTGTAGCTGCTACAGTAGATGAAGAAGAGGTGTAAAAGCAATTAGTTGTCTTTTAACTTTCTTTTGTTCAGGACAGGAAAAGTTGGCTCCTTCAGTTTAAAAATACTGTCATTTAGGAGGGAGGTGTAGGGTAAGATTTTCACAACCCTAAGAGAACCTTTGACTTGCCCGTGCATAGGCTTTCTGTATGTCTTTGAGTGATTCCCTGATGAAGAACGGTTTCCTGACTAAGGCCTTTTGAATTGTAGTCCTAATGTGTGCTGTCTTGATGGATTAATATTAAACACATTTGTATATTGATTAAGAGAGCCTCAGATCTATATGTAGATAGATGCAGGGAAACGGGGAGCAGGCACTTCTTCTTCCTTAGTGTGTAGGGTGCAGGGACCAGGAACCAGAAGCCAGGAATGCAGCCATGCTGGGATCCAGGACCCACCCTGGCACCCCAATAAAGCCCCAGGGGGTTTTATTTCTAATTAACCAGTAAGTAGAAAACACAATTCTAAACAAAACTTGCTACACCTATCAGAAATTCATTCCTAACATAGGGAAAATGATATTTCTCTCTATGCATTTACACATATTTTCTGTCCATGTATGTGAATCTGTCTTGATCCATCTTAAAAACGCAAACAATATTCCATGTAAACACTCTATCTTCTTAATATAAATGGGTTTATCTTATTTTTCTCTTAAAAGGCAAACAGTATTCTCACTATGTTTTTTTATGTCTTGGAGACAAGGCCACAAAATCCTGGCAATAGGGGCTGTCAGTTTCAGAGGCTTTCTATTTTTTAAGGTACTTAAAGCATTTCTAAAGTGCTTAGAATATATTCTACCTACCTGCTCCCTTATCTACTTAAAATTACAACTAGAAATTGTACTTCTATCTCCACTCCATGTCCATGCAGTGCAGTACCTCCCAATTTCCCAAAAGATATTAATTCCATCAATTCCATCTCTTTCTTCCTCTGCGGNAGGACCCACCCTGGCACCCCAATAAAGCCCCAGGGGGTTTTATTTCTAATTAACCAGTAAGTAGAAAACACAATTCTAAACAAAACTTGCTACACCTATCAGAAATTCATTCCTAACATAGGGAAAATGATATTTCTCTCTATGCATTTACACATATTTTCTGTCCATGTATGTGAATCTGTCTTGATCCATCTTAAAAACGCAAACAATATTCCATGTAAACACTCTATCTTCTTAATATAAATGGGTTTATCTTATTTTTCTCTTAAAAGGCAAACAGTATTCTCACTATGTTTTTTTATGTCTTGGAGACAAGGCCACAAAATCCTGGCAATAGGGGCTGTCAGTTTCAGAGGCTTTCTATTTTTTAAGGTACTTAAAGCATTTCTAAAGTGCTTAGAATATATTCTACCTACCTGCTCCCTTATCTACTTAAAATTACAACTAGAAATTGTACTTCTATCTCCACTCCATGTCCATGCAGTGCAGTACCTCCCAATTTCCCAAAAGATATTAATTCCATCAATTCCATCTCTTTCTTCCTCTGCGGACTTCAGAGAAACTCCTGCCTCTTATACTCCAACATTTGTGTATTTTCAGGACTATTTAATTTATTTTAATACAAAGTTAATGTTTTGTTACATGGAAATTGCCATAGTGAATAAAGAAAAAAACTTAAATCTTGTTAAGTCTTTCCTAGAGCAGCGGGAATAAAAGGACCTTGGGAAAGTACTCTGAAGTACAAGGGCAGGAAGCAATCCAGTCATGAAGAAATAGTCATCTTAAACAATTAAAAATACTTTGAAATCTAAAATTCTGGACATAGATTTATAATAATTCCTTCCTAATTCTTGGTATGCATTTGTTATTTCCACTAATGTAAACCTAGATGTTGACATTATCTCTCTAATTTGTTATGTATATCTTATACTTGTTCTTAATGATAGCTTTAAATAACAATTTTTAAGTAACACCACCTTGCAGAAGTACTTCTTGGCTAATTTTACAATGTGGCAGCAAAATTATTTTAACCAGTTTAAAACTTTCTACCTTCACTTTATTAAACAGAATGTTTCCTTTTTCCCATGTCACATGGGATTGTATTTACATTATCTGTGTTTTAAACTGGAACACAATATGTTTTCCTAAACTTACAGACGTCTGAATTTTCTAGAGATGAGATTTCATTTGCAGTTCTGTATTTGTTACTGGTGTTTTTACAGCTTCTTGTGCTGTTATTTCAGAGTTTGGGGGATGCCTCTGAGTAACTTTAAGTACTTAAATAAAGTACTTAANAGTACAAGTATTTAAATCATCTGTAGTGTGCACATACAATAGTTCTCATGCTTCTAAGGAATATTTGCTCTGCTGTGAAGTACACATAATGTCTTGTTTGCTCAGAAATATCCTGAAATAACCAATTGTGTTACATTCCTATCATAGAACAGCAGCTCCAATTGAAGCTGCTATCCATGCACACTAATATCAAGCACCTGAAAAAAAGAAGAAAATTCTTGAAAACTACTGGAAAAAATTGTTGCAGAGAAAGTGGGACACATAAAGAAAGCACATAGGCATGACTTTATGGTTTACAATAGACTTTCTTTACAGGAATCATATTTTCATGTCTGCCTTTCAGTACTGTGTCACAGTTTTCTTTGAAATCCTCTGTGAGGAAGGATGAACTTGACCATCAGAATTTTTTCTCTCACTATAAAGCATAATAATCTAGGACTGGAAAAAGAGGTGGCAGTCCTTGATACAGTGATCTTGATACAGTATTCTGTATGCTCTTTCTAGGTGCAGCATCAGTATGAGAAGCTTTCCCCTGAGCCAGCTTGGTGACAGCATCACTTTGGGTGACGCACCACCCAAAACCTCCCTGATTCCTGGATGCTACCACATGTGAAGATGATAAAAACAACATGCACTTTGGATTAAGCCTTCTCTTCATCCTCTGGGCAGGTGACCTTAGCATAGAAGGATTAAAATTAGTCAAACGGGACTTTTGCTTTCTGAATCTGTTAGCTGTGCCTGAAAATTGCATTGTTCTTTCAGTGGTACCCAGTATGCTCTTCTCCATAACCTTCCCAAGTCCTGAGGTTAGACACACAGGTCTGTTATTCCCTGAGTCCTCCCTCAAGCCCCTTTCGGTAAACTGGGAAAACACAGTAAACTTCCAGACAGTGGGGACCTCCCTGGTTTCCAAGACTTTTTAGATGGTCAAGAAGGGTCATGCCATAACATCCACCAGTTCTACCAGTAGCCTGTGATAAATCCTACCAGACTCCATGGACTGGTGAACATTCACCTTATACAGATGGTCCCTTACAGTTTTAGTGTCCAGGAATGGAACGTGATTGTTCCCACACTGGTGGGACTGGTACTGACTCAGGGGACCAGGCCACATGAGGCCTGTCAGTTTACTAAAGACTGAAGCAGAAAAAGAAAATCATTGAATGCCTCTGCTTTTTCTTTATCTCTATGAGTCAGGCGACCATCTTCAACACACTTAGATTTTTGTAAGTGCTGCAAAAAATTAGCAGCTTTGTACAGGAGAAAGAAAATGAAGTCAGGATTTCTGTGGAGCATGAACTCCTCAGTTAGCCATTTAGGAGGCAGCTGGAATTGCACATACTGGCCAAGGTTTAGAACACTAGAAATTAACTGCAGTATGTCCTGTCACTTCTCTTGTTTAAACTGGAGGGACATGAAAAATAATTACCATAACCAAGGACAAGATTATTAAATATGAGAATTGAACTGGTAATGTAAGGGAGGAAGGCAGGAGTTGGATTCTTGGACCCTTTTTTGGTGAATGGCAGCACAAATATGGGCTACATTAATAGAAATCACATTTCTTTAGGCCCAGGGCTCACTTGTTTTCTTCTTTGAGAATGAAGTTTGTTCTCTTTCATGGTTGTCACGTTTCAATAGGAGGTATTGGCATTCATAAATGATTAATTCCTAACCATTTAGAGTGTACCAAACATGGTAATACTGACCAGCAAAAAAACTTTTGCTGTAGATGGAAGCAGGTTAGGGTGCTACCATCTAATACTTTTTTCCTTTTTAAATTTTCCAAGAACAGAGTCTTTATTATTTGAACAGAGTGTAGGAATACTTGTGCTGATAAGAGTGTCAAACAATGTAAGCTTATCCTAGTTGAAATATTCCAAACAAAATTGGCATTGAGAGATTTCCCGGACGAATGCCTAATATTAATAAAAATT